>APFE030310386.1:22730-52285 GCA_000404065.3 Pinus taeda
CATTGATTGTCTATGGTAGCTAGTCACTCTTGAACATCGACACTTTTGCTTCTTGTCGGGTTGGGATATCCATACATCATCATTTTCCCTTCCGCGGGTTTGGGTTGTCGTTCAACCTCATTCCATCTGATCCATGTTGTCTCCATGCTGCCACCCTCCGGAGTCGTGTCACCGACATGTTCAAGAGTATAATCCTTTTGTAGTTTACACCCTCACTTTTTCCTCCGATACTCTGTTTCACCATCTACCGCTTGTTCCTTGTCTCGTGTCATTGATGGGGTAAACATTATGGCCCTCTTGCGATGGTTCGTCTCCTGTGGACATCAGCTCATTATCCAGGAGGTTGATCTAGAGATCCCTTTTGGTACCTTGGAGCTTGCATGCCTCAATGGCAAGTTCTTCACACCTAACAGTCGACTTACATCATTGGTCATCGATTGGGTGATTCCACGAATGTTTGACTTCAGTTCATTCTTCACACTTCGTGGATTGTACTGGACAGTACCTTGAGGACCATTAACACTACTAGTGGTTTCTCTCACGCTTGTTAACGGTTTACATCATCGATCAATAATCAAGCAACTTTCTCTCATGCTCGACTTCAACACCTCTATTTGCATGTTAGAATTTGTACTATGATCAGTTGGGTTCAAGGCCTCGAACTCAGATTACACATGTTCGGGTTGCGTGGATTGGTTCGTGATTACATGACTCATTGATGGATGGATGCGATGATACCTTTATCATTATCATGGTCTTATTAGCCAGATGGCTACATCCATACCACAGACCTAGTTCGTATGTCTTCCGGATGGCTACGTCCATGCCTAGACTACATGTATTTCACTTTCAGAGATATCAATTGTACTTGTGCCTGCAGGTTCTTCTGGACTGTGTTCCAGCTCAGTTGGTTTCATAAAGCATTTCACCCCTCCCACTCTCTCAGGCTTCATACTTTAGAGGGCATCTGTTACACAGTAATTTGTCACTGCCTTCATTCCCAGTCCTTCTACTGTGTCATGTGACAAAGTAAAACATGCTCATACTGAACAAATGCTCCCTTATGTTGCCAATTGACCCACTTTTCCTAAGTTATCTGCCTCATCACAACTATGGACTTAATATACATGTTGAATGGAGCTCATAAATAGTCCAGCCACGCTTCCAGCATGGAAGTACATATGTTTCCTGCGATGGTTCGATTTCATGCCCCATCGCGAGGCTATTTGATATCTTTAGTGACAGTCTGACTGGCTACATTAATCACTAGTGACGTTAGCGCTAAGGATCTATTATACACCCGCGATGAACCAGATTGGGTGAATTTGTTCCAACAATCGGCCTTCTGGATGACTCCAGACCTGATTGTTGGCATAGTTTGTGTCATTGTTCCTTCTCTGGCATGGCAGTTCCATCAGTTGTGCTACCTTCCTTGGGTATAAGCTCTATCTTCCACCTTTGATGGAAACTCCTTCTCCTATTTAAACACTCACCATTGCTATGATCAGCTAGTTGGTAAATTCTTGGATTGAGTAGTGTTGTTAGTGATTTTGAGTTTGATAGATAGCTGGTGTGGGTGTGAACAAGTGTGAGAGTGTTGATAGCTTGTGGAAGGTTGTGAAGTGCCCTTGACTTTATGTAAAACTTATGAGTGAGAGAGAGACTTTGTATGTTGGGAGATCCATCTTCAAAGAGTGAATTCTTGAAGAACATGCTGGCTGGATCCCTCTGAGAAGGTTTGCAACGTCAAGACATTGGTTGTAAGCTTGCTCTTATTTCATTATTAATGCAATCAATGATGTTTTCCTATGTCTTGTATGTAATTTACTTGATAGCTCATGACTTCTTGACTTTGCGAGTAAATATATCATTGTTGTTTTCTAGTTACGTGCTTTGTTGTATTTCCTTTGCATTGTTTCAGGTTGATCACTCGTTGAGGAGAAGGAAGTAAAAGCTGGAGCAACACAACGGAACTCCATCGACCACCGGTTGAGGTAGGCCTCCAACTATGACTTTTTAAGGAAAGCTATTTTTCATCTGTCCTTGTTTGTGACTAGACCCACTCTAGGGCTAGAGGGGTTGCCTCTGTCCGCAGAGGGAACACTTTCCTGCATCACAAACTGGCGACCCCACTGGGGAGTCTGTCCTATGTTCTTCTCTTTGCTCTTGTTTTGATTTTGATTTGGTCTCTCTTTGTTTTTGGGGATTAATTATCAGTCTCTTGGGTCACCTAGATTGATCTGGGAGGTCCCTCTATTGTCTATTAGATTGGATGGTTTTTGTTTGGGAGTTTTTGGCTTGTTTGCCATTGCTTTTTACATCATCGCGGAATATAGTTTAATAGTTGCGTTGATGTCATGCTCACACTTTTGTATAATATTGTGCGTCACTGAATAACATCACACAGTCACGACGACCTCTGAAATCATCCCATCGCGCAAAAGCCGTGTACTTCCGTGAGGACATCACCTTGTTGCTATAGCTAGATTCTTATCAGCGCTAGTTGCTAGTGGTCTACTCACGACAATATCTATAGAATTGATTTTCTCAATTTTGCCTCCTGAGCCTGCCAGTCCTCTTGATCCCTTGCCTTTTTTTCTTGCTCAGTCATTTGTTTTTCATTGTTTATGGTTGAGGCACTATTTCTTCGGCTTTGTTGAATGAATCTTGCATTTTTGCTCGTGTGACCTGGTTCATTATTTCAAGTTTCTTGAATCAATTGTCTTGGTTGCTGGTTTGCTCAAGATTCATTTACAGCTTTCTCGTTGGTTTAATTGAGCCTTCCTCATTCTTTGTTTCTGGTTGATTTTTACTGATGATTATTGAACCAATCTTTGGTATTGATTCAATCTCTTTTCACTACTGAACATAGATCACAATTGTTTGGATCAACATTTTCTTTCACACTTGCTTGTTTGTTTCTTTGAATTTAAAACATCAAAAATCAAAAGATTTCATTAATTTAGTGTGTGAAAGTGAAAGTGAATTTGTATTTCAAGGTTTCATATTGGAAAGTGAATGATAAAATCTCTCATTAGTAGTACCCATGCACTGTAGGAATTGATGTCTGTATGCATTGTGTGATTACATTTTCTCATCTTGGTTTTCTTGGTTTGGGAATGATCTCTCTACCCTCCCGTAGGTAGGTGTTCATTAAAGTAAAAGGATATTTCATTCATTCTAGTTGCATCCTAGGTTTTGTTGTATACATACGGTAAGGCCTGAAAACTGAAACATAATTCAAGATCAACTTTAAAATGAACTGAATAAATCTAACAACACATTGGAACATAAAGCTCATTATTTAGAGGTCTAGGCTAGAGATGTGCTCTGACGTTGTTAAACCTAGTCACTATTGTTTTCACTCAAGGTTGGGTGATTCCTCCTTCTGTGACTCAATAACGATCTAGTATGGAATTGTGCTCCCATGTACCATCGAGTATATGTTGGGAGACCCCACTAGGTTATCATCCTTTATCCCTACGAAGTCATGTCTGCCCTGCAAACCATAATGCACTGAACACAGCATTCGAGAAGATTGATTGCCATACGGAAAGTCCTTGGTTTTCATACGACTGCCAAGGTGTATATGCAGTCTTACGGATTGTTTGGTAAACCTTTTGCCTAGTTCTCCAGAGTAGTCACTTTCATTCCTTTTCGGACTCCCTAAAAGAAAAGGTCCATCTAAGCACTTGTCACTTCAGGCTCATTAAACATTTGAAGGCGACTAGAGTCATCTTTTTGTCCTTTTCTCGGCTCTTTAAAGATGAAAAGGTCAAGTTCCATTCCTGTGTCTTAAAATTTATTTGGCCACGTTCACATTTACCCGGTTAGATCTTGTTTGCATTTATTTTGAGTAGGGTTCTTTCTCGTTAGTTTTCCTAGGATTTTGAATTAAATCATCCTGGCGGAATCATCGATCCCGTCTCCCATTGTAAGTGACCAAGGGTATCCATCCTCTGTCGTTCCTGAGGTTTTGGTTGTTAGTGATACTCTCCCTATTATCCCAAGTATCCAACTGCTTAACTCTCATGCCCTAGAGGATGAGTCTTACGATATTCATTGGAACCCCATTTGGGAGCCTTTTGAGGGAGACTTTCTCGCTACTCCTCCTAGTGTTTCAGTCCCGATGTCTTCCTCCGACATGGATGAGACGACTCCCATCTCCGGTGAAGAATCCTTTGTGTCAGAAAGTGAAATACCTATTCCCATGGAAACATCACCTTCCCGTGCAACGAGAACTTCGCCTTTTCGTGTTACTTCTCTTGGTGTCACGTTGCCTATTAGGTATAATGCTTTGGTGGACATCATTGGTTCTAGGTCTCCCCTTTTGAGTTCCATACGGTCTCGTATCGTCCCTCCGACTTCAGAGTCATTCACACCTCAAATTCATAATGTTTCCATCACATCTGTTCCAACCATGTCAACTGTTTGTGTGGCTTCTTTAGCCCCTGTTGTTAGTGTTGCCACTACTTCTTCAGTGGTCACTACTATTGTCGAACCTTCTGCTGGTCCTACCTATAGTGGCCCAATGGTAGGAGTTGTTGACCCCGCACTAAGTTCCCCACCTTCTTTTGGTTCCATTGTAGCAGGAGGGGCATATGGTCAATATGTACGAACTCTTTGGAATCCAGACCCTCAAAATCCATTTAATTATTATGATTCTCATGGAGCTCATATCTATTACCCCGGACCTATGGCATCTCAACTTGCGGTTGAGGTCATGGTCTCATTGTCCATTGCTTGGGGTACCACCACTTATCATGGTGGCCAAGCACCACCCGCGAATTTTCAAGGGCCAACTTATCAAGGTCAGCCATCTTACAGATAACCTTATCCAGGGCAACTTGGAGGCCCACAAGGACAACCCTTCTAGGGACAACCTTCGGCCTTTGGTGATTCTTCCTTTACTTATTTCGGGCAGCCTCCTAGTAACCTAAGACAACCTTACATTCAACAAGGTCAACCCAGTGCCCAGCAAGGCTACTCTTCTGGGCAATTTGGTAAGCCTTACGTTCAGCAAGGCCAACCTACTATCCAGCCTAGTCAACTGTCTAGACAAATTGGTCAGCCCCAAAATCAACTGGGCCAACCAACTATCTAGTCTACTTAGCCATCTGGCCAATCAAGACGACCCTCAGTTGTGCAAGGACAACCCACTACCCAGCAAGCTCAACCTTCTGGGAAAGTGGGTCAACGAAACGCCATCGACCATCAGTTGAGGTAGGCCTCCAACTATGTATGTTTAAGGAAAGCTATTGTTGATCTGTCCTTGTTTGTGACTAGACCCACTTTAGGGCTAGAGGGGTTGCCTCTATCCATAGAGGGAACACTTTCCTGCATCACATGGTGTAACCAACCAAATAACGTTGGAGTGAAATGCATTCATTGACCTCCTCCACCTCGATGAATAACCTTGCTCCATCTGAGTAACCTCAGATCTCTTAGAGCTAGATCACCCACCTTTATCCATTGGTATTGAAATAGAGGCACACACTCCTAGAATAATGTGACTAAGATCGATCCCAACCCAAACTACTTCAAACGACCTATTCTGCACTTGGTCAAGTATCTTTCCAGGTTAACCAACAATCCTTCGCACCAATCAAATATAGTTGGGGTGAGATAGTCCTCTACATATTGGAACTGAGATTCTGTTGCCTCATGCAATGCTTGAGCCCTATCTATATGGGCCATTGTTGAGCAGCTTCTCCTTGAAAATTACGCATTTATGGAGGGAAACTAGCCTTTCCCTCCAAGAATTGCGCAATTCCCTCTAACAGTTTGTTGGGCCGTAGGATTGTGCAATCCTGCTAGCCAACCCTTCCAGCAGGATTTGCATGGTTTTTCCCATCAACAGGCTGTTCAACCCAGGATTTACACAAATCTAGGTAGCAGTTAGCTGCTGGGCCCAGAAATTGTGCAATCCACTTGGCCTGTCATCCCAGCTTACAGTCAGGAATGCACATTTTTCCTAAGCTGTTGAGCACTAGCATGCATGGACAGTTTGATTGACTAGTTCCACTTGGAACCGAGGAAAATTGACTTGCATGCATGACTTGATCTTCCTAGAATAGCAAGAGACAACATGCAAACGGAATCACATGATTCAGGGAGTTATTTTTAGTAGCCGGGGGGTTACATGCAAAGTCGTTTTAGAATTTTCCCTCCAGGTATCACTTTTTCCTAGATTTGTGGCATGCACATCTTGAGACCAAGTTTGTTTATTCGAGGCATCAGAGCTCATTCATTCACATTGATCTTGGAGCTCTCACATCCCATAGCACATCCAGGACTCTTCAACACATCTGGCTCAGCTATTCATGGGTAAGTAGCCTCAACTTGTCTTTTTCAACATTTCTATCACTTTTTGGGTATTCGCTTGTGTGAGTGTTGTTTTCTTGATTTATTTGAGCACCTACTGTCATTTACATATATTTTATCTTGTCCTAGATCTGTTTCAATTTTCGTTACTATCTCACTGTTGTCGCATGCAAGAAACTACTTTGCACAAATGTTCACCCAACCAATGAATTGCCTCACCAACATGCATGTTGATATGTTTGCTCAATCTTCCATTCATGTTTTGCATGCACTGTTTATCACTTCTACTATCACTTAGTGTCACCATGCATTTCATCGACTTACTTGCTTTCAGTTGCCCATTTGCAAGTTGGGCCAACCTTGGCCTAATCTTTGCCTTCACCAAGGCTGCATTACATAATCTAGGGAAGGCTCACCTTCCTCTCCATATTTTCTCATTCTAGCCTAGCACTGGTCTCCTGGACTGAATTGCACACTTCTAGAGGTCAGTGGTTGCTTGTCCCAAAAATTTGGGCAAATCTGTCCCTGGGCCAACAGTCTTTCCCAGCTAGAATCACGCATTGTGCAATCCTAGCAGCCAACTGCTCAACTGGATTGTGCATTTCATAGATCTAGTAGCCAGTCCATCCTCCTAGCTAGTCCAGACTACCTTTTGTGTAGTTTTGGTAGCCAGCCACTCAGCCTCCCGCCTGAAATTGCACAACCTTCATGATCGTTTGCTCAGGTATGTTGAAATTAAGTTCTCATGTTCATTTTGGTTTTCAACTGACAAATTGCTTGCTATGAGTGTTTCCATGTATCCAGGTATCACAGGTGTTCATCTGCCTCTCAACAGTTAAGGTACAAAGGTTTCCAAGAGAGCAGAGATGAAGACACCATTCATAGCACACTTGGGGATGTAGTTGATCAAGTGTCCATGGGATTACCTACTCACGAAGACATTAGGTTGTTCATGGACAAGGACATCAAGTAGCAGCATCACAGTGAGCAACATCATGACTGAATGCAGCGAATGTAAGAGGAAGGTTGTTGACAACATAAAGGTGGAGCAAAGTTTCAAGATCAAGAAAATCCACTAATAATGAAAACAACTTTTGAGAATTAGGCTATGAAGTGACGGCGCGACATGAAGATCTCCCGAAGGTAGAAGATGGAACAAAGAAGGAGTTTCATGTGTTTAAACAACAACTCAAGAAGAACATGAAGCTGCACAGATAGTCCAATGAGTCGTACCAGGAAAAGGAACAACAGTGGGTGCAACATCCACTTGTGGATGAAACTGCACTAGTATGAGTTAAGGATCTATCCCAGCAGCTGACACAAAGCAAACAAAGTGAGAAATGTTTTTGATCGCATGCATGGGATCCAGTAGCATGCATGTGGTTGATCACACACATGCAATCCAACCCATTCAAAAAACTCACTAAGGCAAAAATAAGAAGCAAGTCCAACTGGGGCTGAAAATGTACTTCGGCAAGTTGATGCGCATGACCACCAACACACACTTGAATATCAGCATGGACACTATGCATCACTGTGTTTCTGGTTCAACCATACCCAATAAGACCATGCGCATGTTAGCAGACGAGTTGGATGAAGGGGCTGAACCAATGCACCAGTTGCAACAGAGGCAAGAGTTCGCTTCAGCAAGATGTGAACATGAGGTGCACACACATCATCACGAACAACCAATATTAGCATCAACTCACCACCTTCACCATCACAAGCATTGCAAATAGTTGGTCTCATCACAACATACTGAGTGTCAGTGATGTCTTGCAAGGCTTTCTCAAGCCATGTTGTCTCACATGAGTACACGTGCATTGTAGTGTTGAGTCATGTCAAGTGTAAGTCGAGTGTCAATAGTTGGATGTAACAGTCATAGAGTAGGTGAAGAGGCATGAGGGTAGTTGAATTGTCACAAAAGGGAATGTCAAGGGTCACCCCACCCTTTGCTATAAATAGTCCCTCATAACTCATTATATAGGATTTTGGTCAGCCAAGCTTCTACTAAGACTATCTTGAAGAAGGCTTGCACAGTATTGTAATGCACCTTGGCTTCTCCACTGCACGGAGCTAGTATATATCTTTGGAGGAGTAAACGGATGTGGCTGTAATGTTCCACTGATGGGGCTAGCAAGTTTACATGGTGTATTGTATGATTGTGACTTACACTTCTTTAAATAATAAAAGCCAGCACATTTTCATGCATATGTTTTTATTGTAGTTGGACTGCTCCAGTTTCGTTAATGCTATATGTTGTTTAACTTACATTCTTGTATATGAATTGATTTGTATGCAATTATATGAATCTTGTTGTGAGTTTGTTTTGTATGTTGTTAATGTTGTCACCGTCTGTGTCGACTGCTCTTCTGGACACCAGACAAACCTTTCTCTAAACCTTGTTATATCAACCTTCACACTCGTCTCAGACTAATCTATGAGTGTTGTTCATGTTATCTTACCTTGTATGTTGGGACTGCTACATCCATGTCGACTACTCTACTGGAAGATATGCATTTCCTTTGTGTTGTGTGTTCCTAGCCAAGTTGGGACTAATCCCTTTCAACCTGAAACTCACCTTCACCTTCCTCTCCCTTTGAAGTGTTGGAACCTCTTGTACTCATTCCTTGACTCATTGCATCAGTCACACCCTTGCTACTAATATATTTATCTTAATTACCTCTATGCAACATCATGGTCAAGGCATTACCTTATGATCCACTAATCGGACTCCTACACCAAATGGTCTGAGGTCTAATTGGGACTTCTTACTGGGGAGATCCCCTTGACATGTTGGAGGGTCCAACACCATCAACATTTATGGCGTTAGAAGGAGGGCCTGATGACAAGTAGTGTCCTCTCATCTAGTTTTGAACCTTTGCATATCTTTCATGGAATATTTCATTCTTCTTTCCCCGAGATGTTTTTCGAATCATGAAGATGTCTCCATCTCGGGGAAGCTTTTCAATCTCTTGTCCACTCACATGTAAAATGGTGAAGGTGAAGTGGCTTGGCCTGAGCACTTACATAGCTTCCTCTCCATGATTTATGAGAAAGATGAGTTTACTGATGGACAAGCTGGTATTCTGCTTGCATTCACACTTCGCGAATCCCCATTTCGTTGGGTGCTTAGCCTATCGGCTAACACTGTGCACTCATGTGAGAACTTCTGTGATGTTATTGAATACACATTCCATCATTTTGATCTAGACCATCTTGACCAGAAACTGTTACAACAACGGAGGGCTCTGCATGAATCCATTATTGATTTTTTGTAGCGCTTCCGTGACTTACAGTTTCAAGCTCCAAGGAGCCAGATGAAGTTCACTTATCTTTGGGACCGGTTTGAGTACTGCCTTAAGAAATCTGCCCATCCCAACAGGAAGCTTGATGCCAAGCCTTGCTCAACCTTCTTCGCTGATGGAACTATGCAATCCCACGTGAGAGAAAGCACTATCACAACAGACTGTCCTCCTCCCTTTCATTCAACATTTCCACCATCGCGCAGTGATGCTGAGGATCATGTTCGCACATTTGTTCATTCTTCATGCCCTCCCAGCATCACTCCACTTAATTTTCATGTAGAGTTGGTTGTGAGTCCTTCAAGTTTCCATATGAATTATTTTCTTTGACCTTCGTCTTTGCACTCAAGTGTTCCTCTAGATGATGTTGTCTTTTGTTCATCCATTGTGGAGTCTTCACTTGTTGTGACCAAGGAAAAACCCACTGACAGAGTTGGTGTTGCACAGCCAAAATGTGTTGTCATTCATAAAGAGTATGAGTGGGAGTTTTAACATCAACACTCGGTGAAGGATGAATCCATTCCATCTGAGCCCCCTCCGTTCCTTCCTAGCTTCTTTGATGAACCTGCCATCCATGATTTTGTATGTGTGTCTTCATCTATAGATGCACCCATTGTTGATCACTCGCAGGACTCACTGGATGCTAGTCCATCATTTGACGATGGAGAGGATAAGTTATTCATTGAAGATCCACTTGATCCTTAATATGCCTTTTCGGGAAACACAAAGGATGAGTTCATTCAATTTTCATCTACCCCTTTGTTAGATTCATCTTATCATGAGGATGCCAAAGAATTCATTGATTTTTCTGATCATGGCGGTTGTGATACATTTGCTTCCATTTTTTATCACGACCATGAATATATCGCAGTTGATCTTTCGGAGCCACCGGTTTATGATGATTTACTTGATGATGAAGTTGAGACACCCAAGAACATCAAGGCACTTCACCCCAAGCTGATGGTTATGTCAGGCCCTTGCTCTCTTGGGCTCATGCTCACTTCGGATCATGAAATTATTCAATCACCCAAGGCTCCTCATCACTCGTCTATATGCATTGAAGATCAATATTACGCACAGTTCACAGTTCCTCCACTCGAACTACACGATCTCATTTCTCATGCATTGGAGGACTCTTACATTGCAAGCAATCGTGTGCGATGCAAGTTGTCTTTGTTTCTTTCGTTTTCTTGCATGTCTCAGTCAAGAGTGTGCTTTTGATTCAAAGTTGCACGTAGTGTCACACATCACCATGATAAGCCCATGGGCTATCCGTCATGCACATGCACTCACTTATGTCTTGTGGGCACTTTGAAACACGAAGTGTGGTTGTCTTCACTGTCATAGTTTTCTTGTATGCTAGTTCAAACAACTGGGTTACTCACAGACCAAGCCTTCACCCACATGGGTCTACCAATGCACCGGTGGCTACACAGGAAGTATCACTTCACGTGATCAGGCCCATGCACTATTAGTATAGAAGTAGGAGTAGTGTTTTCTTTCAGTTGTTTGCTTGCATGCTTGTTTGCTCACATGCTTTGCTTGCTTGTTTTGTGTGCTTTCTTGTTTGCTTACTTGTTTTGCTTTCACTTTTACTTTTGCTCTTGCTTTGCTTTGTTGTTTGTTTCGTTCATTTGTAGGTTAGTTGGCATGAAACCATGTGTGACTCATGAAACGAGTTGGGTAAAGTACAAGAGGGTTTGTACAACTATTGCTGCTTGGTTATTTGTCATCTTTCCTCTGTATGATGAACTTGTTACTCTTATTTCATGATACGTCGAAGGAAAATACGTACTCCTCGAAGTGAACCTTGGTGTAAACACAACGCTTGCATGCTAACTAGTGTCACCTTCTCTAGTCGATTGTTTTCGGGTTAACCCTTGTCAGCTCACTCAAGTAGAGTAAGGCAAGGGGGAAATCTTAACAGGAATGTTAGAGATATAATAAACTACTTCTTTGCTAGAAAAACGTCCTCTGCTCTCAATAAGTTGGGATCCCTCTTTCGCCTATGAAATGAATAAGTGTTATGCACAGTGAAAATGAAAAATGAAAAAATGAAAAGTAAAAAAAACATGAAAAATGAATAAGGCAGAAGAAGAGAAAAGATTCCTGAGTAGGGAGGTGATGCAAGTAACTCCACCAGGGTACTGACCAGGCTCGCTGGCAGTGGAAGCCATACTTGTGTTCCTATGTGACTCCACGGGGGTATTGTCCAGGCCTGCTGGCAGTGGAGAAACACCAAAGATGAAACTAAGACTCTAACTACTATACTGCTTGTGCACCTATCTACCCCTCAACCCCAATCGAAACAACGGTGTTGCCTTGGCTTGGAATGTGTGTCAATTGACCAAGATTTTAGCAGATGATACATCTTACAATTAAGTTAGTGTGAAACCAAGATGAGCTAAGAACTAAACAATACTTTCAAAGATGCTAGACTTGCTTTTCACAAACAAGGTCTATGAAGAAAGTTGGATTTCTACCAGTGTGCCGCCAAGTGTTGTAGGAGCTACAACCGCCCTCCAAAATTTTATGTTAGTCTATTTTAGAGCCTCCCTACCAACCTTACACAACACTTTGTCTTGCTTTGTCAAGTACTCAAGCTTCAACGTTTTCCTTGCACAAAGGCAACCTGTCGATCACAGTCGATCCATTCCCCTCACAGGTTGCTTACATGGACTTGGCCTAGTTGAAAGCTGAGTAGCTTCCCTTTGAAAATTGTGCATTCCTTGAGGTCAACCAGCCTTTCCCTCTAGGAATTGCGCAATTCCTTCTAACAGCCTGCTGGGCTCGAGGATTGCGCAACCCTGCCAGCAAACCTTCCCAGCAGGATTTGTGTAGTTTTCCATGAATAGGCTATTCAACCTAGGATTTACACAAATATGGGCAGAAGTTAGCTACTTGGCCCAAAAATTGTGCAATCCCCTTTGGCATTCAAGCCATCTTATAGTCAGGAATGTACATTCTTCCCAAGCAGTTGAGCACTAGCATGTATGGACAGTTTGGTTGACCAGTTCCACCCAGAACCAAAGAAACTTGACTTGCATGCATGCATGACTTGATCTTCCTAAAATAGCAAGAGAAAACATCTAAAAGGCATCCCATGATTCAAGGAGCTATTTTTAGCAACCAGGGGTCACATGCTAAATTGTTTTAGAAGTTTCCCTCCAAGTGTCACTTTTTCCTAGATTTGTGGCATGCACGTCTTGAGACCAAACTTGTTTATTCGACGCATCAAAGCTCATTAATTCAAATTGATCTTGGAGCTCTGACATCCCACAACACATCTAGGACTCTTCGACATATCTGTCTTAGCTATTCATGGGTAAGTAGCCTCAACTTGCCTTTTTCAGCATTTCTGTCGCTTTTTTTATATTCGCTTGTGTGAGTGTTTTTTGCTTGATTTCTTTGAGTGCCTTCTGTCATTTACATATATTTTAGCTTTTCCTAGCTCTTTTTAAATTTTTGTCGTTATCTCATTGTTGTTGTATGGATCTAACTATTTTGCACAAACGTTTGCCCAACCGAGGAACTTCCTCACCCACATGCATGTTGATATGTTTGCTCAATATTCCATTCATGTTTTGCATGCATTATTTATCACTTCTGCTATCACTTAGTGTCGCCATGAATTTCATCAAATTACTTGCTTTTAGTTTCCCATCGGCGAGTCGGGCCAACCTTAGCCCAGTCTCTGCCTTCACTAAGGCTGCATTGCGAAATATGGAGAAGGAAGGCTCACCTTCCTCTCTAGATTTGCACATTCTAGCCTAGAATTGGCCTCTTGAACTAAATTGTCCATTTTTGGAGGTGAGTGGATGCTTGGCCCAAAAATTTGTGCAAATTTGTCCCTGGCTAGCATTCTTTCCCAGCTAGAATCGCACATTGCATAATCCTAGCAGCCAAATACCCAACTCAATTATGCATTTTGCAGATCCAACAGCCAGTCCATCCTCCCAGTCATTCCAGACTGCATTTTGCAATTCTAGTAGCCATTCACTCAGCCTCCCACCCAAAATTGTGCAACCTTCATGATCATTCACCCAGGTATGTTGCAAGTTAGTTCTCATGTTCATTTTAGTTTTCGACTGATAGATTTCTTGCTATGAGTGTTTCCATGTCTCCAGGTATCACAAGTGTTCATCTACCTCTCAGCAGTATAGGTACAATGATTTCCAAGAGAGAAGAGACGAAGACACTGTTCAGAGCACACTTGGGGATGAAGTCTATCAAGTGTCCATGGGCTTACCTACTCACGAATACATCAAGTTGTTCGTGGACAAGGCCATCAAGCAGCATCATGAACAACAGTTGAAGGCAGGATACCAAATGTAGTGAACACAACGTATGCAGTGAATGCAACGAATGCAGCAAATGCAAGAGAAAGGTTGTTGAAAACATAGAGGCAGAGAAAAGTTGCAAGATCAAGCAGATCCACTATTAATGAAAGCAATTTTAGAGACTCGGGCTATGAAGTGATGACGTGACATGAAGATCGCCCGAAGGTAGAATATGGAACAAAGAAGGAGTTGCATGTGTGGAAGCAACAACTCAGGAAGAACATGAAGCTGCACAGATAGTCTAATGAGTTGCAACAGGAACAAGAACACCAGTGGGCGCAACATGCACTCACGGATGAAACTGTGCTAGTATGAGTTAAGGATCTATCCCATCAGCTGACATAGAGAAAACATGGTGAGCAATGTTGTTTATAGCATGCAAGCGATCCAGCAACATACATGTCATTGAGCGCACACATGCAATCCAACCCATTCAACACATTCACCAAGGAAAAGACAAGAAGCAAGTCCATCAAGGGCTAATCATGTACTTCAACAAGTTGATGCACATGATGATCAGCACACACTTGAAGATCAACACGAACACTATGAATTAGTGTGTTTCCGGTTCAACCATACCCAAGAAGACTATGTGCATGTTAGTAGACAATTTGGATGAAGGGGCCGAACGAATACACCTGTTGCAATGGAGAAAAGAGTTCGCTTCAGCAAGATTTCACTATCAAGTGCACGCACATCATCACAAATGACCAATCTTGGCATCAACTCACCACCTTCACCATCACAAGCATGCCAAAGATTTGGTCTCATCATAGCAGACCGAGTGTCATTGATGTCTTAAAAGGCTTTCTCAAGCCATGTTGTCTCACATGAGTACATGTGCATTATAATGTTGAGTCATGTTAAGTGTAAGCCGAGTGTCAACAGTTGGACATAATTGTCATAGAGTAGGTGAAGAGTCATGAGGGTAGTTTAACTATCACAAAGGGGAATGTCAAGTGTCACCCCACCCTTTGCTATAAATAGTCCCTCATAACACATTGTATAAGCTTTTGGTCAGCCAAGATTCTACTAAGACTATCTTGAAGAAGGCTTGGACAATATTGTAACGCGCCTTGGCTTCTCCACTGCACAGAGCTATTATATCTCTTTGGAGGAGAAGGCGGATGTGGCTGTAACATTCCACTAATGGGGCTAGCAAGTTTACATGGTGTATTGTATGATTGTTCCTTACACTTCTTTATATAATAAAAGCCAGCACATTTTCATGCATATGTTTTTATTGTAGTTGGACTGCTCCAGTTTCCTTAATGATATATGTTGTTTAACTTACGTGCTTGTATATGAACTGATTTGTAAGCATACTTTAGTATTTGATATTAATGAAATGAAGTGTTATTTCTCCTGCATCTCTGTATTTATGGTGATATCTATAATTTTTTTCATTCTTGTTTAAATTCAGATCAATGGTATTAGAGTGGTCTTTTTTTCTTTGCATTTCCCCAATGAGGTCGGGATATAAGGAGTTAGGGCTCGAACTGGTCAAACCTTTGAAGAGACCAACCTCACAAATCCTAATGGCCTCCCATGGCAGAAGAAAAGAAAGATGAGGGGGCAGGAGATCCTATCAAAATCTTGCTCGAAGAAGCCCTCGAGTGATAAAGGAACACGATGATGGACAAATTTTCCCAGATCCTTCAGCGCCTACCCAAGGGAAACACATCTACTTCCAACAGCTACTCTGGAAGCACCACACCCTTTAAGGTACAACTTAACTTTGACATCCCCATATTTCAGGGTCAAATAGATGAAAATGGCATATATAAATGGATAAATATTCTAGAAGGATATTTTTATGTTCATGATTTTTCCAACTGAGAAAAGATCACTTTTGCTCTTCTCAAAGTTCCCCCCATGTCAAGTACTAGTGGGAAACCTAGAGTGAGCAGAAGGATGAGAGAGAACCCTCACTGTTATCAGCTGCACCCACTTGGAATTCGTTATGGGATGCCATCAAGGTGTAGTACTACCCTGTTGGGAGCTATGAGGATAAATACATAAAGTGGACCACGCTCTGGCAGGGAAGGGATCAAAACATTTCGAAGTTTACCAATACTTTTCATACCCTTCGCACAAAGTTGGGTATCAAGGATTCTGATATGGATTTGGTACTCAAATACCATGGTTGGCTACACATGTACATCTAGGACGAGATGGAGTTCCTAGACATCGCCTCGCTTAGCATGACGTACCAATATGTTGTTAAGATCGAGCAGAAGTTTAAACAGAAGAAGCAAGACTTTGGATCCGCAAATCCAAAAAAATGAAAAGGTGTCCCCAAACTACAAAACCAAGGACAAAGCCAAGGTAGGGAGACCCAAGACAACCCATCGAATATGCAAGACAATAACACCACCACGAAGTCAAAGAAGGACACAGGAAAGTGATGTGAGTTCCATATAAGCCCCACTCATAACACAAATGAGCGTTGAGACAAGCAATTTCTGGTGGCCAAGTTGAAGGATTCAAAATTAGATGCATGTTCTGACCCTAAGTCAAAACCTGACAAGAGGAATGAAAAAGGGAAACAGATTATTGATGCAAAGCCTAGCGCCACTGTTTCCACCACCAAGATCCAGAAGAATGAGCCTGAAGATCGAAAGGAGGGGGACGTCCTTTCCACTCACAAATGTAGGTGAAGGCTTCGCCATTTCTATTCATTGTCGACAATGGGACCCAAAAGAAACTCATTTTAGTAGAGACTATGAAGCGATTGGGCCTACCGACTACATTAGACCTAAAGCCTTACAATATCGGGTGGCTTTCCCAAGGACGAGATATTTGAGTTAGCCAACAGTGATGCCTTCCCTACAACATCAAGCCCTTCATGGATGAGGTATTGTGTGATGTTGCTCCTCTCGACGTTTGTGATGTATTATTAGGAAAACCATACTTGTGGAAGCGACATGTTGTATATGATTCTAGACCTCACTCTCTGATTATTCCTTTGGGTAATATGTTATACAGGATAACGAAGGAGCCCCACCTACTGCCACATCTTTGATCTCTACTAAGAAATGCAGTAATATCATCTCCCAGACTTAGAAATTTATTTTCTTTTTGGTTTGATCTTAAAGCAAGGGGAAGATAGTGGCCCTCGGGAAGGTTTCCTCCACGTAGAAAAAGCAGGTGGATACGGTCATGAAATAATATAGGGATATCTTCTCCTCACCCACAGGGGTACCATTGCACTATCAATTCAAGAATTTTTTTCAATTTGAATGCAGAAGAATTTTTTCCCAACATGCCCATACATCATCGCTCCATTATGAAAAATGAAAAGTACAGGCATCGACATGATCAACATCGAGTGCCACACAAGTTTTAGGTGGGCAATAAAGTTTGGTTGAATTTATAGAAAGAACACTTTACCAAAGCCCATCGAAAGCTCAAACCACTCTGATATGGTCCTTACACCATTACCAAGACTATGGGATATAATGCATTGGAGATTAGCATTCCACCATTCCTTAGACTGCACCCAGTGTTCAATGTGGATTGCCTTCGACCATACTTCCCACCATTGTTGAACACATCAGACATTTTAGAACAACTCACACCTACAGAGTTAAATCGAGACTGCATGGAATAAGCCACAATTGATCAGATCATGGAAAAGTAGATCAAGAACACCCAACAACAAAGGATCCAACTATATCAAGTTGTCAAAGTAGGCCAACTCCTTCACCAGGGCAAGTGGCTCACCAGGAACTAAGTTCAGCCAAAGTTTCCTCATCTCATGGAGGAACTCAACACAATGCAGACCATTTCTTCCTGGGGGGAGAATGATCCAGGTGGATATTGGTGGCTACCCACCAATTCCACTTGTACCCCCACCATTGTGTCTTTCAGTTTTTTAGTTTCCTTATTTGTAGCACAATTTACTATTTTTGGCAGTGTTGACGGTGTTGGACCCACCAACATTTAGGGGATCACCCCGGTATGAAGTCCCAACTAGACCTCACATCGTTTGGTGTGGGAGTCCCATTTGGTATGATGTCTTAGTTTCCATTATCTTAAAGATTTACCTCAACTCTTGCTTGTCAGCAAAGGAGAGTGGTTGGATTTGTCTTTGAGAAGTGAGGTTTGCGTTCCTAGTGATTGCTAGTGTCACTTGTGTCAATGGTTCTTTCACTATAGAGGAAAAGGGTGAGAGTGAGTCCTAAGTTGGTTGGGAGGAAGCCTTAACTCTGTTAGGAACACACAACACAAAAAGTACGTGCATAAATTCAAGAGGAACAGTGCACACGGATGTGGCAGTCACAACACACAAGGGAAGATAACACATACAACACTCAACATATGAGTCCACTCGAGTGCAGTGGTTGTTATAGCAAGTTTTATGTGAAAGGTTTGTCTGATGTCCAAGGAGGTAATGAACACAAGCAAGACAACGTTAACAACATATGCAACACATTTTCATTAACATATATGTATTACAACAAGTGAATGAGTTCAAGTGTTAAACACAAGTTAAATCATCATGAATTACAAGTTTGCAAGATTAGTCTTACAACAATTACAATACATGTGTGAAAATGTGATGGCCTATTAGCAAGCTTTTAAATTAAGCGAAAGTTCCAAGACACATCGTTACACCATACATCACTAACCCCATGGGTAGGGTGTTGGATCCACTACTTACTCCTCAAAGAAAAGATTATAGACTCTCAAGGCTATATGGGAGGAGTTGAGGTGAAAAGTCATTTCCATGTACAAATGAGGGGGTATTTATAGCCAAGGGTGGAACTGACCCTTGTGGCTGTTTGACTACCCTCATGACTATTTGAATTCCATGACTTTTTCACTTTACATGACTCTTCATACAAAAAATGGGTCTCTTGGACTTCCATGTTACATTACATTGATTGACAATATGGCCCACAATAGAGATGTGGATGACATGACTCAACATGATAGTGTTGGTACATTCATGTTGATGCTAGTGTGCATGTCAAGCTGCAGTGCTGCTGGGTGATGGATGTCCTCATGGTGTGTCCCAACTTCACCTCTACATGGCAAAGTGTGCAGAGTATTCGATGGTCATTGGTTCGCTTGATGTTGCATTCACACATTGCTCCTTGCTTGTATTTTGGTAAGTTTGACAGGTTCATCCGTTAGCAAAAGGTGCATGTTCATCCTTCCATCTTTCCATGAGCACATCTTGCATGTTTGCTCATTCGTTCATCTACAAACACATATTTGCATGATCATCCATTCACGAGCATATCTCTTTGCATGAATCATTTGTTCCTCTGTTCGTGAACCTGTCCTTCTGCATGTGCTCCCTTCGTTCATCCCATCATTTGTCGTGCCATGTTCGTTTGTGTACCTGTATCTACAGTCACTCATGACTAGAAGACATCAAATATAAAAACCTCCTAGTCTACCATGATGCATCATCATTTTGGATTCAGGTGACCGGAGGGGTAACAAGATTGCAAAGCGGGATGGAGGCTCCGGGCACTGCTGATGAAAACTGTGTAAGAGTCACTAGGTGATGAAGATGGGAAATCCAAATCGAAAGTGACTTTCCATGGGGTCTGGCTCAACTAGAGGACAAAACTGTACAGTTTTTGTGAGGAACAGTCTGGGTTGCAGGAAGGATGGGCAGGCAAAATCTGTGCAATTTTCAGAATGAGTGGGCAGCGGGAGCTTGGCAACAAAAACTGCACAATTCTTGAGGGGAACTGGCAGTCAGATGTTGGGTCACTCGCAAAAAAAACTGTGCAATTCCTGGAGGGAATTGACAGTCATTTGTTGGGTCCCTGGCAGCGAAAACTGTGAAATTCATGGAGGGAACTAACAGTCAATTGCTAGAGCTTGGCAACAAAAACTATGCAATTCTTGGAGGGAACTGTCAGTCGGCTGCTAGGAACTACTGGTGGGAAAAACTATGCTGATGTTGGGAGGTTGGCCTGCTAATCACCTCTACATAGTGTCTGAACTGAGTGGACTACTAGATACCAATGGACTTGCTCATGAAAACTGTGCAATTTTCTTGATGAGCAACCGATCGATTGTCGGGAGGTCTAGCAAGAAACACTGTGAAATTTTGTGAGGGAGACAGGGATGGGCATTGGGTGTCTGTCTAGCTTGTCTGTGCAATTTTCCTAGTCAATGGAGTGGGCAAGGTCTACAGCCTCTATGCAATTTTTTAGGGGATTCAGTTCCAGGGTGGCGACCGGGTCAAACTTTTCAGTTGAACAACATGAAGGTTGATTGATTTGCTTGTGGACAATGCATCTTGAAATGGATTTCTTGGTGCTTCTGTGCTATTCTGGGTGACAATCGATCAAGTCGATGATGAAGTAATGGTTCGGCTATCAAAGGGGAATGTGGTCGTAAAAAATTCAACAAAGTGAATAAGTGTGTGAACAAGAAAAAGATGCATACATGATCTTGCAAACACACACTTACATGACTTGAGATGAGACGACTCAAACCATCTAGACACACATGCTCAAAATGACTGACCGATGTGTAAGCGACAAGCACGACATTTGTGATTGATCATTGGTAGACTTTTACAATGCTTGCGTGACAGTGAATGTGACTCTGTGTGTGAGTGCGAAAGATGCTTTCATAGTGAACACAACAAGTACATACAAAGCAAAGACTTTGAGTATAACCAGAACATGGTTGTAATCATGACTTTGACATCAACATGCAAAAACTTGGGTGAAATGATAAAACAAGGTAGAACTCTAGCTTCTCTGTTTTGGTTCATTGGTAGCAGAGGGACTTGGTCTTTTAGGGAGTATTGAATTGTTGTGCAGGTTACTCTGGCTTCCCCACTTACCCCACGGACATACATGGTTCACCTTTATCCAACTTAGTAAAACACAACCAAAAGTTCAGCTTGATCATAGTGTTTCGAATTCGTGAAGGGTAGTTTATCTCTTGAGTTGAAGATTTTCAGAGTATAAGTTTTCATCTCTGGTGTTGCTCCTCTGCTAGTGGGCCTAGACAGTACCCCATTGGAGTCACGCAGGAAAAAATGCATTGCTCCACTGCCAGCAAGCTTGGTCAATACCCCGGTGGAGTTGCATGCTTCACCTCTCTGAGCAGGAAGCCTTTCTCTTCTTTCACCTTTATGTTTTTTCAAGAGGACTGTGCATAGGAACTTATTTATTTTTGGGGTGGAAGAGGGATCTCAACTTATTGAGAGCAGAAGAGATTGTTCCTTTAAAGAAACATGTAAGACCTTTGAAATAGGTTTTTTCATTTAGATTTTCCCCTTCTCCATTTCTACTAGTTGGATGAGCTTGAACACACAAATCAGAAGTTTGAGTATAGGCATGGGGTTTCCTAGTGTGGACATAGGTTCGTGGTTGGACCAAAACTTCCCTTGTAGATAGTTTGTATTTTCCATGAAGACATCATTGGCCAAAGGTTATAACCAAGCACAGAGTAGACGGAAACAAGACTGGCCAAGTGCTGCAAGATCACAAGTCTCTTGAAATCTTAGCCACATACTTTATTCAAAAGCTAGAATGTAGTATTTTGTAGCACTTATTTCTAGAAACAAAAATAGTAAGATATGAAGAAAATAAAATAAACATAAAAAAAAATAGTAAGCAAAACAAACCAAATAAAAGCAAAGATAGTAAGCAAGGCAAACAAGATGAAAACAACAAGTAGTAAGCAGACTATGTACATGGCACAGGGCACGGCCCAGCCTACTGGAAGTAATGCTTCAGATCTTGGCCATTGATAGGAAGGTTGTCAACCCTCCCATGTGTGGGCCAAGATTCTCGTGGATTGTGTACGAACCAATCCATAGGGACTGTAACTTCATATGTTTGCCTTTATCTTCATGCGACTTCTCCCATTTCAGAACTAAGTCACCAACACCGAAGTTAGCTTTCCTTGCAGACTTCTTATCGAACCATCTCTTGATATGGTTTTAGTGGAGTGTGAATTTTTCTTTTGCTTTCATCCTTTCTTCCTAAATCTTATGGAGAGCATCCATACTATGCTGAACTAGCTAGCAAGGTTTGCCTTGGGATTCTTGGGAAAGCTAAAGTGCAAGCAAGTAGATATTTGGTGGAAGGATGGATTCTTTACCGTAAAATAGGAAGTATAGTGATGTATTCTGAGAGGGATTGGGTGTTACATGGTCAAAACATAACGCATTCATCAAGGTGGTATGCTAGTTGCGTTGCATAGAGAAAACGATCTTCTTGATTATGCGGATGGGGTTTTTATTCATGGATTCTTCAAGAACGTTTCCTTGCGAGTAATAGTTAAATGAATGTTTTAGCATGATACCATTATATAATGAAAAATCATAGAGTTTCAAAGACGAAAAGTATGATGCATTATAAAGAACAAGTGATACCGGAACAATGAAGTGTAAGATGATTTTCTGTTGGAGGAAGTTGATGACCTCCTAGTTGTTCACTTGTTTGAGCGGAACTGCTTCTATCCACCACATGAAGTAATCGGTTGCTGTTAGAATGTAGCAGTGTTGCTTTGATGAATGTGGGAAGATTTCCCCAATGATGTCTAGGCCCCTCTGTTGGAATGGTTCAGTCACTAGAAAAAGGTGTAGTGGGGTTACTAATCTTTGTGTTCTTATGACACATCGCTGGCAGACCAGGCGCTTGCGGGCATAATCATGTGCATTCTTGAATAACGTGGGCTATTAGAAACCAACTCGCATAACTTTATGTACAGTGGTGTTTCCCTCAAAGTGACCACTAACAGGCCTACCATACAGATCTTGAATTACCTTCTCTAATTCATGTGCCTCCAAGCACCTGAGCAAAACTCCGTTCTGTTCTTTTTGTAAAGCACTTCGTGCACCGAATGATATGCTAAGGATTTTAGGTGCAATTCCCTCTTATGTCTGATGAAAAAGTGAGAGGGTATGATGTTGTGCTCAAGGTAATGGCACACATTTGCATACCAAGAAGTTTCGTCTTTAGTGGGGGTTTCTCGCCTTATATCATACATCTCAATTTCCTACTCCCAGCGGACGAGCTCTTCTTCACTCTCCGGTGTGTGTACTGATTTAGCTACAAGTCTGCAGAGCCCATGTCCTTTGATCGTGTGAACTAGCTTGATTTCAATATCATACTCTTGCAAGCCTGTCATCTAGTTCACATGTCGTTCACCTGGTTCTTGTTGTACAAGCAACGTGCAGACTACTAGGTGATAGACGAAGACTATGCAGTGGTTCTTTAGCAAGTAGGACCAGAAGTGTTTCACCGCCTTGTAAAATGCATATGCTTGCTTGTCAATGATGGGGTAGTTGATTTCTGGTCCCTGCATGATTGCGCCCATGAAGGAGATGGGAAATTCATCGTTCATTTCATCCTTCTGAGTGAGCACTGTAGGGAGCAAATTTTCGGAGGTGAAGTTGTATAGCAAGAAATATTTCTTGAAGTCTAGGCTATAGAGTGGAGACGCTTCTGTAATGGCTTACTTGATCTGGGTGAATGCATACTTTTCCCTCTTGCCTCAGCTATAGACTGTATCTTTATTGATCATGTCCTGCATGGGCTTGACTATCTGTGCATAATCAGAGATGAAATTACGGAGGAAGTTTATGTTGCCCAAGAAGGATTGCATGGATTTCTTGTTGGCTGGGTGAGGGCTCTGTGTAATAGTATCAACTCGGTCCAGATCCACCTTGATCCTGCTTTTGGCAACAATGTGTCCGAGGAGGTTCCCCTCTGACACTGCGAATACGCTCTTTTTGGGATTCAAGGAAATCCCGTCTTTCTGGCATCGCTCAAAATTTTTCCTCAGATGGCGTATGTGGTCTTCTCGTCTTCTTGAGAACACAGACACATCATCAAAGAATATGACTACGCTCTGTCTACTGAGTCTATGAAAAGTGATGTCCATGGCGTGCTGAAAGGTTGTGCCTGCATTTACAAGCCCAAACGACATTCGTCTATAAGTGAACGTGCCCCACTTGGTATAGAAACTAGTCTTAAGTCTGTCAGGTTATGCTACCAAAACCTTATTGTATCATAAGAAACCGTCGAGAAGATAAAACATCTGTGCCCCAAATACTATTTGTAGAATGTGGTCCATAGACAGCACGGGGTAGTTGTCTTTGTCCGAGGTACGGTTTACGTTCCGGAAATCAACACACAAGTAGATTTCCCCGGAATTCTTGCATACAAGAACAACATTTGAAACCCATGTGGAATGAAAAGCTTTGTATATGATTTGTGCATCCAACAGCTTGGTGAGCTCATTCTGTATGAGGGCTTCAAGTGACGGGTGTACTTTTCTTAGCTTCTGATGATATTGCTTGACCCCTTCTTTGAATGGGATGATGTGTTGGATGATCCACATGTCATAAGTTTTTAGATCATCATACATCCACGTGAACAAATCTCGGTATTATTTGAACAATCGAACAAAGGCTTGCCTCTCTTGTTGTGTGCAACATGTACCAAGATTGAGGAACTTCGGATTTTGTTTTCTTCCCAAGTTGATTAGTTCATGCATCATGGTGGAACTGTGGATCTTTCTATTCCTTGACCTTTGAAAAAATTCTTGCAAGTCATAAAGCTTTTCCAATGTTGCCACACCTTTTGTGATAAGGTGGCCTTTCCTGTTACCAACTTCTACTTGCAGAGACCGCTCGTGCTCATCATCATCTCTTGCTACATATTTGAAGACGTCAGTGTTGGCCATGAAATGTAGTATCTATTGATCATCATTAAACACGAATAAATTAGTTATGTTATCCAAGATGGATGGTTTGTACAAAATTTCAATAGCAAATCTATCCCTAATCGGTGACATTCTCAGAGCTGCATTTGCCAGATCATTGGCAGTTGCATTATGTGTACGTGGTACAACAATGATGTTAAATTCTTGGATGTTAGAGATTAGCAACCATACCTCTTGCTGGTAAATTTTGAGATGCGCTGACAAATAGTGAATGGTGTTACGTACCTACCATACCACTATCTTTGAATCACCTACCACTTTGAGCATGACCACATTGAGGTTGATGGCTTTCTGCAGTCCTAACATGAGTGCTTCATACTCAATAATTTTTTCCATGCACTTGAACTCTAAGTGACTTGAAACTAGATGAAACCAGATGCTTCTTGTTGTAAGGGTCGATCAAGACACACCCAGCTCCTGAGTCATCCTATGTCTTTGATTCGTCAAAGTACATTGTTCATAACTTGTATGTACACAGACTGCATGATGTGCTAGTACTACTGTTACTATTGTTGCTACTGCTACTGCTACTATTGGTACAATGCACTGTACATGTTTCATTACCATCAATTGGGCATGGAAGGAGTCCCAACTGTGTGTCTGGTGGGGTTGGAGTTGGTCGTGCAGGATAACACCCCAATGTTGTTTCCAGGAGGCAGTTGCCAAACATGAGTTCCATGAAGGCCAATGGTTCATTATCGCCATTAAGGGGAGTGACATTATGCTTCATATACCTCTCGGACAATACCCAAATTCGGTTGCATTTTCCCTTGTACGGAAGCCACATGTGGGACTAGTCTATAGCAAAATATCCATCCAGCTTGCTGGACCAATCTCTACTAAGTAGTAATCCGTATGCTTCTGGTATGTCCACAACAACTATTTTGATGCATTGGTGGACTTAACCTTCATGAGATAGTTAGATGGTCATGTCTTGCAGTTCACCAATGGCTCGTACCAATGTTTGATCAAGATGGATGATTCACGTGAATGTCTTGCTCCATTGGGCATTGATCCTTTTTGAAATGGAGAGCGGCATGACATTGGTTGTCATGCCAGAATCAACCAAGTAGTTGTGAAAATTGCAGTTAAAAATTTCAAATGATAGGAGGAATGGAGGGCAACCTGAGTTTTCTTCTTCCATCTAGAGTGTGTTGAGAATAGTAGAAAGTGATCCGAGAGGTGTGCTTGCTCCCTTGTTGGTAGAGGTTGCACTGTCAGTTGTTGTCTCTCCCAATGCGCGCAACAGGATGTCACACTGACCTTGGATCTTAGCTAAATAAAAAAAATTGATGTTCGCTCAAGTTTTCTTCATGTCATCTACAATGTTGTATTCGAGAGGTGGTAGAGTCACCGAGGTGTCCGGGGTAAAACATATGTTCACGTTGTTCGGAGGAGTGTTTTGCAGTTTGCTGCTAATGGACGTACTCTTGTCCACTGTTGTCTTCCCAGAATTTTTTGTGTCTTCTTCTTTGAGGTAGCAAGTGGATAAAACTTCCTCAACAATAGTCTCAACTTTTCTTGTACTTCCCTAAGTGTAAGGGGAGCCCCTTACTCTTGAGGTTGTTACGGTCATTTTTCTTTTGGGGTTGCTTCTCAATGTTCATCTTCGACATTTCTTGAGAGCATTGATACATGTTCACCACATGCCCAAAACTTGATGCTTCATCAAGTGCAACCTCTTTGTCATTTTCAATGTCTTTCGGTTTCTCCTTCATACTTCTCTTTGCATTGAATGTATGACTGCATACAGAGCTTGCGACTCGCTTCCAGTCCAAACAAGAGTTATCGGGGTGATGTTCTTTGTGGAATGAACAAAACTTAGCATCTGCGCACTATTTGATGTGGAACACAGATCTCTGCATAGTTTTTGGAGTGAATCAGTTGATGTCCGATGAGCTACTTCCCTATCTCTATCTGGATGGATGGCTACTTTCATATGTATCTGTTTTCTGTTGTTTAAGCTCAGACACTTCCGTAGTCAAGTTCTTCACAAGGTGAGTGAGGGTTTCAATATCAGTTGCTTCATTGTATCTACCCTTTCTTGCCATCACTTGGGACTTCCTACTCGCATCTTTGGAGTCCTTTGTTGGTTAATCATCCTTGATGATTCCAATTGCGCGTAGGTTTTTCTCTACAACAATAGCCTCTTCGCAGTTTTCCAAGAGTGTTGGTTTCACAGCTCGCTTGACGAAATGCACAATGTTGGTCAACAATAAAGACATGTAGTAATCAACAGTGATGGAGTCATGAGGTATTTGTTCAATATGTGTGTAAACCTCTTATTCAAATATTTTACCTTTTCTTTGCCCTCCATCTTCAAGCTTCCCAATTATTTGAGTAACATATCTAGGGTCTTGTCATCAGCAAAATTTTCAAGGAACATGTGTTTGAATACACCTCAGTTCTATATGGAGTTTGGTGGAAGGTTGTGATACAATGCAGTTGCACGACTATCCAAGTTACATGGAAACAATCTACATGCTATGTCATCATGCCATACCTCAAGGGTCTGCAGCTGCAAGTAGTAGTTTCTCAAATGGTCTTCTGCCTTCATCGTGTTGTCGAGGTTGAACTTAATGTTCATTCTCTCTACTCACTTCGACATCTTGTGAAAGACACCGGAGAGAGCCAATGGTGCCTGACTCATCCATTCTAGATTTTGGTCAGCCATCTCTTCTTCTTCTTCGTCCTCCTCCTCTCTTTCAAAATCTGACAATTCCATCTTTGAGTCTGTTGGTTCATCTCCACCTCCACCTTCCCTTTTTCCTTCTCCTCTGCCTCCTGTACTAGAGTCTGATCCCAATATCACAAGAGTATCTCATTCCCCTTATCGGAAGACCGAAGGTTCCTCTCCATCTTCAATAGCTTCTACTAGACCTTCAAGTGTGGCAAGGACTACTTCTTCCACTAATGATACAACAACCCTTGCGGGAGTGTCTTTTGGCTTCCTTAATGCATATGGAAGATGTTGTATGACTAGGATCAGTCCGACTTCTTTCATGAACTGGTGGGTGATGGGATGGATAGAGTGAAGGTGATGATATGGAATTTAGTGTTCTTTCATGGGAGGTGAGAAGCAACCAACTACATAGTTGCCCATAGGTGAGAGGGAGTGCGAGTTACTGCCTTGAGAAAATGGTTGATGAATGAGTGTGAGAGGACATTAATCCATATACAAATGGCTACCCTCCTTCTAGCACCAGAAATGTTGACGATGTTGGACCCGCCAACATTCATGAGATCACCCCGGTATGAAGTCCCAACTAGACATCACACCATATGGTGTGGGAGTCCCATTCAATATGATGGACTGGTTGCCATTATCTTAAATATTTGCCTCAACTCTTGCTTGTCAGCATAGGAGAGTGTTATGCTTTGTTTTCAAGAAGTGAGGTTTACATGCCTGGTGATAGCTAGTGTGACTTGTGTCAATGGTTCTTTCACTGTAGAGGAAGAGCGTGAGAGTGAGTCCCAAGTTGGTTGGGAGGAAGCCCCAACTCTGTTAGGAACACACAACACAACAGGACATGCACAACTTCTAGAAGAACGGTCCACACAGATGCGATAGTCACAACACACAAGGGAAGATAACATGTATAACACTCAGCAGATGAGTCCACGTGAGTGCAATGGTTGTTATAACAAGTTTTATGTGAAAGGGTTGTCTGATGTCTAGGGAGGTAACCAACACGGGTGAGACAACATTAACATCATATACAACACATTTTCATTAACATATATGTATTACAACAAGTGAATGAGTTCAAGTGTTAAACACAGGTTAAAGAAACATGCATTACAAGTCTTCAAGATTAGTCTTACAATACGTGTGAAAATGTGCTGGCCTGTTAGCAGGCTTTTGAATTAAGCCAAAGTCCCAAGACACATCGTTACACCATACATCACTAACCTCGTGGGCAGGGCATTGGATCCACTACTTACTCCTCAAAGAAAAGGTTACAGACTCTCAAGGCTATGTGGGAGGAGCTGAGGTGAAAATTCCTTTGCATGTACAAAAGAGGGGGTATTTATAGCCAAGGGTGAAATTGACCCTTGTGGCTATTCGACTACCCTCATGATTGTTTGACTTCCATGAATTTTCAACTTTACATGACTCTTTATACAACAAGTGGGTCTCTTGGACTTCCACATTACATTACATTGATTGACAATATGGCCCACAGTAGAGATGTGGACGACATGACTCGACATGACAGTGCATGTACATTTGTGCTACTATTGGTGTGCATGTCAAGCTAAAGTGCTGCTAGCTGATGGATGTCCTCATAGTGTGTCCTAGCTTCACCTCCGCATGGCAAAGTGCACAGAGTCTTCAATGGTCATTGGTTCCCTTGATGTTGCATTCATAGATATCTCCTTGCTTGTATGTTGGTAAGATTGAAAGGTTCGTCCGTTTGTGAAAGTTTCATGTTCATCTACCCATCCATCCATCATCACATCTTGCATGTTTGCTCGTTTGTTCTTCCATGAACACATCTTTGGATGATCACCCATTCACGAACATATCTCTTTGCATGCATCATTTGTTCATCTATGGTGAACCTGTCCTTCTGCATGTGCTCACTTTGTTAATCCTATCTTCCATCGCACCATGTTTGTTTGTGTACTTGTATATGCAGTCACTCATGATGAGATGACATCAAATCCAAAAACGTCCTAGTTTACCATGATGCATGATCATTTTGGATGTAGGTGATGTAGGTTTTAACCCCGTACAAAAATTACCTGCATACGAATTCTAAATCACAGGAAAAATAAAAATGCGAGAGCATAACACATAAAACACGTATACACAGAGATTTCCCACTGGATCCCAAAACCAGGACTACCAGCTTGATTT
>APFE030310386.1:55708-72648 GCA_000404065.3 Pinus taeda
GGTCCAAAACCAAAATTTTCCGGGGCGCTGCCCCAGACCCCATAAAGTGGGGTTACGGGTGCCCCTCAAACCCCCTGTTAACTATGTGGAAAGAATATAACACAACCCAACAGGTGATTAGGAGAGGTAACAAAGTTGCGAGGCAGGATGGAGGCTCCGGGCACTGTTGATGAAAATTGTGCAAGAGTCACTAGGTGATGAAGATGGGAAATACAGATCAATAATGACTTTCCGCGGGGTGTGGCTCAGCTAGAGGACAAAACTGTGTAGTTTTTGGGAGGAACAATCCGGGTTGTGGGAAGGCTGGGTAGGCAAAATCTGCACAATTTATAGAATGAGCGGGCAGCGGGAGCTTGGTAACAAAAATTGTACCATTCCTGAGGGGAACTAGCAATCAGATGTTGGGTCATTGGCATAAAAAACTACGCAATTCCTGGAGGGAACTTGCAGTCAATTGCTAGAGCTTGGGAAGAAAAACTACGTAATTCTTGAAGGGAACTATCAGTCGGCTGCTGGCGGGAAAAATTGTGATGATGCTGGGAGGATGGATTGTTGATCACCACTGCACAGTTTCTGAGCTAAGTGGACTGGTGGACAACAGAGGAATTGCTCATGAAAACTACGTAATTTTCTTGGCGAGTAACCGATCAACTGTAGGGAGGTATGGCTATAAAAATTGTGCAATTTTATGAGGGAGACAAGGATGGGCACTGGGTGTCTGTCTAACTTTTCAGTGAGATTTTCCTAGTCAGCGGAGCAGGTAAGGTCTACAACCTCTGTGCAATTTTTGAGGGGAGTCATTCCCGAGGTGGCTGCTGGGTCAAACTCTCTGGTTGACCAACATGAAGGTTGAATTATTTTCTTGTCGACAACGTAACTTGAAATGGCTTACTTGGTGCTTTTGCATTGTTCTGGGTGACAGTCAATCGAGTTGATGGCGGGATGATGGTTCAGTTGTCAAAGGGGAATCTGGTCATCAGAACTTCAACAAAGTGACTAAGTGTGTGAATGAACGAAAAATGCATATGTGATCTTGTAAACACACACTTACATGACTTGACGACAAGACAAATCAAACCATCCAGACACACATGCTCAACATGACTGACCGACGTGTAAGCGACAAATGCAACACTTGTGATTGATCGTTGGTTGACTATGAAAATGCTTGCATGACGGTGAATGTGACTCCATTTGTGAGTGCGAAAAATGCTTTCATAGTGAACATAACAAGTACACACAAAGAGAATACTTTGAGTATAACTAGAACATGGTCGCAAACATGACTTTGATATAAACATGCAAAAACTTGGGTGAAATGATCAAGAAAGGTGGGTGTGAAGACCCACATAAGCTCACAGAGTGAACCCGAGTGTGTGCAGTCATCAAGTGAAACTCTCAAGGATGGCTCCGAAATTTGGTGCAGGTGCAAATTTTGGAGGGTGGTTGTAGTCACTACAATAGGTAGTTTTTGGGTCCTAAACTTCTGAAGCCACTTTGAGGCCTTAAACGATGTTTTTTGGGAAAATCAGGGCCAATATGGTACAACTCTTAACATTGGCCACTAAAAATTTATATTCCTTGGATATATCTTTATAATGAGGTATTTTGCATGTCAAACGAAGATCGTATGCCAAAGTTATGACCATGGGGAGTTGATGTACCAATTTACCCAAACGGGGCCTATAGTTTTGGCGCTTCTTCTCCTAGGGTTAGGTTTTTGGATCTTTACGGTTTTCCATTTTTTCTCAATAATAAATAGGCCTCCAAGCCTCATTGTAACACAGTTCAAAGGCATGTAGCCACCACATATGTACTCAGAGATAAGCTACCATTGCCCAAGCTAGTCTTATTTCCATTATGTTGGGAATCATACTCCAGTATTTGATATTAATGAAATGAAGTGTTATTTCTGCTACATCTCTTTATTTATGGTTGTATCTGTAATTTTTTGCATTCATGTTTAAATTCAGATTAGTGGTATCAGTGCAGTCTACTCTTTCTATGTTTTTCTTTGCATGTCCCCAACAAGGTCAGGATATAAGGAGTTATGGCTCAAACTTCTCTAACATTTGCAAGACTAGCCTCGTAAATCTCGATGACCTCCCATGGCGGAAGAAAAGAAATATGAGGGGGTAGGAGATCCTATCAAAATCTTGCTTGAAGAAGCCTTCAAGCGACAAAGGAACGCGATGATGGACAACTTTGCCCAGATCCTTCAGTGGCTACCCAGGGATGACGCATCAAGTTACGACAGCTACTCTGGAAGCGCCACACCCTTTAAGGTACAAGTTCACTTTGACATCCCCATATTTGAGGGTCAGATATATGTAGATGTTGTAGATAAATGGTTAAATTTGCTATAATGATATTTTTTAGTTCATGATTTTTACAACCGGAAAAATACCACTTTTTCTCTTTTCAAAGTCGTCCCCCACATCGAGGACTGGTGAGAAACCTACTGTGAGCAAAAGGACAAGAGGGAACCATCATTATATTCAGCCACACCCACTTGGAATTCATTCTAGGATGCCATGAAGGAGAATTAATACCATATCAAGAGCTATCAGGATAAATACATAAAGTAGACTTGCTTCGACATCAAAGGGGCCAAAACGTGCCAAAGTTTACCAATATTTTTCATACCCTTCACATGAAGTTGGGTATCAAGGATTCTGAGTGGCATTTGGTACTCAAATACCACAGCTGCCTACGCAGGCACATCTAGGATGATATGGAGTTCCTGGATATCTCCTCGCTCGGCACAATGTACAGATACACTACAAGATTGAGCAGAAGTTTAAACAGAAGAAGCGAGACTTTGGATCCATGAATCCAAAGCAATGGAAATGTGTCCCCAAACCACAGAACCAATGACAAAGCCAAGGTAGGGTAACTCAAGACAACCCGTCGAAGCCGCAAGAAAATAACACCACCACGAAGTCGAAGAAAGACACGGGAAAGTGATGTGAGTTCCATAAGATCCCCACTCACAACACAAATGAGTGTCGGGCTAGGCAGTCACTACTAGCCGAGTTGAAGGCTTCAAAATTAGATGCATGTTCTGACCCTGAGTCAGAACCTGACAAGAGGAATGAAAAAGAGAAAATAATTATTGATGTGGAGCCAAATGCCATTGTTTCCACCACTAATATCTAGAAGAATGATCTTGAAGATCCAGAGGAGGGGGAATGTCTTTTCCACTCACAAATGTGGGTGAAGGGTTCGACGCTGTAATTCATTGTTGACAGTGGGAGCCAAAAAACCTCATTTCAGTAGAGGTTTTGAAGTGGTTGGGCCTACTGACTACACCACACCCACAACCATACAATATCCAAGGATGAGATCTCGGAGTCAACCAGCAGTGTCGCGTTCCCTACAACATCAAGCACTTTACAAATGAGATATTGTGTGATGTTGTTGCTCTCAACGTTTGTGATGTATTATTAGGACAACTATACTTGTGGAAGTGACATGTTGTATATGAGTATAGACCTCACTATGTGATTATTCCTTTGGATAATACGTTATAGAGGATACCAGAGGTAACCTCACCTACTGCCACCTCTTTGATCTCTACTAAGAAATGTAGTAAGATCATCTCCCAGACGAGGAAATTTATTTTCTTTCTCAATCACTCTCAAAGTAAGTGGAATATTGTAGCCACATCCATGGCCCCCGGGAAGGGTTCCTCCATGCAGCAAAAGCAGGTGGATACAGTCATGAAAGAATACAGGGACATCTTCTCCTCACCCATAGGGGTATTGTTGCACTGTCAGGTCAATTATTCGTTCGATCTAACTCCTAAAGCACTTCTACCCAACATGTTGATATATCACTACTCCATTACGAAAATTTCCAAGTACAAGCAACGACATGATCAACATCGAGTGCCACACACATTTTAGGTGGGTGATAAAGTTTGATTGCATTTGCAGAAATAACACCTTACCAGAGCCCATCAAAAGCTCAGACCACTCTAATATGGTCCTTACACCATTACCAAGGCTGTGGGATGGTCCTCTGTGAGTGTTTTTCTAGTGTGATTTCATTATGTTTACCTTGATTGTTGTCCTTTAATTGTTGCAATTGTCTCTCTGCTTTTGTTGGTGTGTGATTTAAGTTAGGTTGTCTTCTAGGGTTTCTAGGTATAGGTCACCCTTCACTCATCACTTGCCTTGTCCATAGATTACAATTGTTTGATTTGGTGAAACTGAAAGTATATGCTTGTTTTGATTTCATTCTTTCAAAAATAAGAGTGAAAGGATCTCTTCGTTTAAGTATTTTTGAAACAATTTTTTGTGTGAAACCAAAGTGAATGAAATTTTCATTATTAGTTGTTTTGAAATCCATCTTTCCTTTGCTTACACATTAGTTTGCATTTTGAATCAAAGTAAAAGAAAAGGAACAAAAATATTAGTGCATCTTAGAGAAAGAAAGTGATTTTGTTTCTCATTAGATTGCATTTTGGCATTGCATTCGTTAGTGAAATTGAAAGAGTATTTTTCATTTTTTACATTTTGCATTTGAAAAGTTAGGGAGATATGTTTTGATGAATTTTGCTGGATTTTGATGCATTGTTTGGTTGTCTCTTTTCCCTCATTAGTTTAGCCTTCATTGAATGAAAATCTTTCATTTTGCTCATTTAGTTGCATCATAGGAATTCAGGTGACATCGTTGAGCCATAAATTTGAAACCTAATTCAAGATAAGCTTAAAATTTACCTCAATTAACTTAAGGAGCATTTGTAACCTAAAACAAATGTCTAAAGGTCTAGTCTAGAGACGTGTTCGAGCATCTTTAAACATAGAAATTGTTGTTAATTGCCTGCATTGTATCCCGGGGGTGAAATCCCGTTCCAATACGGAAGTATATCAAAGGTTCTCCAGTACTTTTGGGTATATAGGAGGCACTTTAGTATGGAAAGTAAATGGGAATGATCTCATCAAATGATTATGCATTAGACAACGCTAACATGTACTTATGCTCCCCGTAGTGTCAAGTATATATTGGGAGACCCCACTAGGTTTCTATACTTTAGCCACAAGTAACCGAGTCAACTGCCTTGTAAACATGATACACCGCACACATCATTCGGGGAGATCGACCATCGTACATTAAGTCCTTGATTTTGGCTAAGGTGTATATAATGGTTCATAGATACTTGGTAAACCTTCTTGCCTAGTATAACCCTTTTGGATTTATTTGTTGTTTTAAGCTATAAAATTAACTGTCAATGATAATATGTCAAACCCATGCAGTTGCTTCTTGACGTCATATTAAGTAATTCCTTGTAAATTTTAATTTTAAATCCCTCAACAAAATCAACTATTCTCCTTTTTATTTTGAGAGAAAGTCATCGTGGATGAACCATTAGGTTCACCTCACCGTTCCCCTTCATCATCTAATAATGAAGGGTCATCACAAGGAGTTTGTCCTGAACTTTCATAGTCACTTGAAGCTCAAGGATTTAAACTTGGAATTTTCCCAAGTATCCAACTCCTTTCTTCTCATCCCCCACCTCGAGACTCATCGTCGTCTTAGGAGTCTGATCCAGAAACCCCTAAGAGTCCACAGAGGTTTGTTTTATTCCCTTTGAATTCACTCTTTGATCCATTGGTGATATCTCCTCAACAACCTTATAGTCCATACGATAATCATGTTGTTCCTTTGGATTTATCCCCTCATCCATCTTGGATTCCTCCTCACCAACTGTTTCCACCCATGGCTTTAGAAGGTCAGTTTCCAACCTCTCCTCAAGGTCCTCTAGAAGTCTTAGCTACTCACACTCATGGTATTGATAACGATTCTGAATACGACTTTCCACCAGAAGGTTTTCCTTATGTATGAAGAGTTCCATCTTAACAACCTCTTGAAAACAGTGGAGCTATGCTTCCACATGGTTATATGACCTTGGCTCAACTAGTTTTAGGAACTCCTAGTGCTTCTTCGTTATTCCAAAATCCAATTTGGTCATTGAATGATATGCCTATCTCTGGTCTGTTTATTCCTAACGTGACCTCTCATATCCCTTTGAAAACTGTTGTTACTTCAGTTTTGATTCAAGAAACTATTCTGACACAAAATTTACCTTCATTCCAACCTACAATCCTAGTGCAACCGAGAGTTTCAGTTAATGAGTCTATAAGTTCCTCAGTTCCCCATCAAGTGGAAAAAATGTGCCACCACCTCATCCGCAGCATGGGGTCAATTTCAAAATATCCCTCTTGTCTCAAGTGGAACCCGTGTGAGTGCATCACAACCTCACATGGTTGTAGTGATTCAATCTATTAGTGGTATTCCTAATCCCACTGAATCATCTATTCCGACTGAAGCAAGTAATGTTCAATATCAACATCCTTATTCAGCCTAGATACCCCACCAAAAGTCTTATGTTCCATATGGTTCACAAGAACTTCAATATCTACCTTATATTCCACAAGTAGGTCCCCATATGCAGCCTGGTCAAAATCCTATTCCTGGTGCATATGGTCAATTCCCAACTAGAACTTATTAGTACCAATAAGGAATTCCTCAAGGGACTATTCAACAACAACCTTTACAGTAGCAAGGGCAACCTTTGTAGCAGTTTCAACAACCTTTGGAGTAACAAGGGAAATTTGTCCAACAACTGAATCAACCCTTGTATCCTCAAGTTTAACCATTGCAGCAGCAAGGTCAACCCTTGCAGCAACAAAACTGACCTTTATATCAACAAGGTCAAACCTTGCAACCACAAGGTAAATCATTTTAGCAGCAAGGCCAACAGTTTTATCACCAGGGTTAGTAGTTTCAACAACAACCTTATAATCCATATGTCGCGTAAAATGTTTATCCACCTTATGATTCTCAATGAACAATGACAGGTTAGTATCAACCTTACTCTGGACAGAACCCACCTTTGTGGGGGCAGAGTCTGCCTTATGGTTAGGGAATCCCTCAGTGGGGGCAAAATCAAGCTCCTTATGGTCAAAATCTGCCACTTTGGGGACAAAAAACTTACCAACAAGGATGGAATCTACAAAGTGGGCCTTATCAAAGGCCTTACATGCCTTTCAACCCACAATTTCTATTTCCAGTGACGTTGGAACTGTCAGATGTCTCAAGGCTCACTATTGATACAATACTTCATTCACCTTATTGGCCTCCGGTTCCCACTAAAATCCATAGCGATTGTTCAAAATTCAAAGGAAAAGCTAAATAAGACCCCCAGGCCCATGTGATGACTTATCACTTATGGTGTTCTTCCAATTCCTATGTTGACAACTCTGTTCGTCTACGTCTCTTTCAGTGAACCTTGACGGGTGCTGCCACAAAATGGTACATCGAGTTACCTCGAGGTACCTATTCAGACTTCAATTATTTGGCCATGGCCTTCCTCACTTACTTCCAGTTACCGGTTCATTATGAAACTAGTACCCATTTGCTTACATCTATGAAAAAGGATACTGCTACCCATATCTTCGATCACATCCATGAATGGAGACGTGGAATTGCCTCATCAAGTTTGAAATACCTGATGAGCTGTTAACCGAATGGTTTACCTTTGTCAACAAAATTGTTGTAGACATATTAATAGGAGGTTGTGTTACTAAAGACCAAGCCATCAACCGTGCTCAATATTTAGATTTGGTATATTCCCAATTTGGCACATTATATGAGATCTTGCCTGATCCTCCAAGGCCATCTTCGAATCCAACATCTTCGAAGTCTCTAGATGTACTCCCTATCAATGGTATTATTGGATCAGTATCTCAAACTTCCAATAAATATCCTTCGAAGCAAAAATCTGTTTCAAATAATGCATCCAATCCTCCTTCGAAATCCTCTTCGAATCCTGGTAAAACCTCTAAGGTTAATGTCGTTTAGTCTACCGTGACAGGCAAAGACTCAAAAGGTAAAAGGAAGGGTAAAGGAAAAGAAAAATATGATACCCAAAAATAGGATTCTCCTAAGTCATTTGGTGATGGTGTCTCCAAACATAAGCCTAAGTATCCTTGCCTCATTTGTGAGGAAGATCACTACACCAAAGATTGTCCCCATCATGTGGAAGTTAGTCGCTTATTAAAAGGCACTCAAGGTATGCTGACTATACTGAAAGAGCCATTCCCATCACAGAGGACCCAATTGGTAGACAAACCACAATCCTCTATCTCTTCAGTTTCTCAGGTTTACATGAGTGGAACAGTTCCTATTTCTATTTCTACCCAGTCGAAAGATTATCAAACTCCTCAAAAGAAGACGGTGGAAAAGGAAGCCACTAACACACCTTCCACTTCTGCTTCACCTAGTTCTAGTCCTATTCATATCGAGAGACCTAATAATGAATCCGTCATTTGACCATATCCTAGAGGTGTGCTTCGAAAGTCATCTTATAATCTGAATGCTAGAGCTTCTCAACATTACAATATTATCGAAGATCTGGCTCAAGCGCCTTCGACGATGTTTGCATTGGAAGTTCTCCAAACTTGTCCAATGCAACAAAAATCATTATTATCTGCTATAGGAGGAATCAATCCTACCAATTCAAATTTGATCACTTTTGATCTAGAAAACCATGTTCCTTGTCTTCCCCATCATTTTTTATTTTTATTTTTATTCAAGTCATTATAAAAGGGAAGGTGATTCATCATATTGTCATTGATGAGGGTGCTTCCACCTAAATTATCTCTATTTTGTGTTGGAAATCCATCAACTCTCCACCTCTCAATTAGTATCTAAATACCTTAGAAGCCTTTGATGACAGAGGATCTCGTCCTTATGGTATTGTCAAAAGTTTTCCCATCACCTTGGAAGGGAAAACTATCAAATTAGAGTTAGAAGTCATAGATGTGAATCTAAATTACAACCTTCTACTTGGACAAAGTTTGACTCATGCCATGTTTTGTGTGGTTTCCTATTTTTTTTTGTGCTTTATTTTCCTCGTGAAGAGAAAATCGTCACCATCAATCAATTAGCATTTTTCTCTTCTAGTTCTTCAAATGGCGATGTCCCATATGTGGGAAATGTTGACATTCCCTACTTGAGTGTGGGGGTATGTCTTTTCAAAGATTCTACTTTAATGGAAACTTTTTCTCTCCCACCTCCACATATTGCCTCGGTCAACATGATCTCAACCTCAAGTGATCCATGGATCACCCCTACTCCAGATTAGGTTGATTCTTTCAGTGATGCTATGCCACTAAGTCCTTTAGGACAAGCTTATCAAGAAGTTATTTTGGCTTCAATGACTACTTTTGAAAGTCATACTACTCTTAGTATGCACCTAGACATGTATTCACAATCTCCTTGGTTTGGTTCTTGGGATTCTCTAGATCCCTTGAATGATATATTTCCCACCGACGAGAGTACTTTTGAGGTTATGTCTCTTGACAAAACTCCGTGGAACGATGCTCATCATCAGTCCACATTTCTTCCAAATCTTAGTGAGATTTCTTTGTGTCTTGAAACTTTTGTTTCTCATAACCCAACGCATCCAATTCAAACACCTGTTTTGGTGCACGAAGTTCTATCCAAAGGTAATATGGGAAATATTACTACAACCATGCCAATCAACATTTCCATTAAACTTGGAATTATCAAGAACATTCACATCGGGGTTTCCTATTCTCTGGAAGAGATATGGGATTACACTGACCTTTTTAAAGAATTTCACCATATCTTCGCTTTGTCGTATGAGGAAATACCTGCTATCGATCTAGCTATAGTGGTGCACGAAATATCCACTTATCTTAATGTGAAGCTTGTTCATCAACAACTACATCCGGTGCATCCTAGGAAGGTCGTCGCTATTAAGGGAAAAGTTGAAAAATTCTAAATGTTGGTTTTATTTACCCCATCCCATTGACAGACTGGGTTTCCAATATTGTACCCGTCACTAAAAAACAGGGAACAATTTGAGTTTGTGTTGATTACCCACTCCCTTTATTAATAGATCATTGATGAGTGTGCTGGGAGTGAGATCTTTTCTTTTATGGATGGTTTTTTTGGTTATAACGAGATTAACATATGACCTACTGATCAACACAAAAATGTGTTCATCTGTCCATGGGGGACTTTTGCTTATAAAAAGCTCCATTTCAGTCTCAAAAATGTTGGTTCTAACTTTAAGAGAGTGATGGCATATGCCTTTCATGACATTAAACACATCATTCAACCTTATTTGGATGACTTACTAGCTCATTATTCTAAGCATCATGACTATCCGAACCACCTTCGAGCAATATTTCTACATTGTTGACACTATAATATTCATCCCAATCTGCATAAATGTGTCTTTTGTGTCGAATTTGACCGTCTCTTGGGTATTTTTTGTGTCCAAAGGAGGCATCTGAATAGATCCTCTAAAATTAGAGGCTATTATGAATCTACCGCCTCCTTCATCCATGCACCAATTATAGAGCCTGCAAGGGAAGGCCAATTTTCTTCATCGTTTTGTTCCTAATTATGTTAAGCATGCCAAGGGATTTACTCGTTTACTTAAGAAAGGGATCCCATTCATTTGGGGTGAAATCGCTCGACAATCTTTCGATGCTTTAAAGAAAACACTCATTAGTGCTCCTTTATTACATCCCCCCGATTACCACCATGATTATTTCTTGTACTTGGCCACGGTTGACAGTACCATTGCCATGGTACTTGTCTAGGATGATGATGATGGAAATGAACAAATGGTTCATTATTTGATTTGAAATCTTATTGACATAGAAACTCGATATGCTCATGTCGAGAAGCTTGCCTTTGTAGTAGTCCATGATGTCCAACGGTTTCTCCACTATATTCTTCTAGAAAAGACCACAGTGATTTGTGACTATAACCCCATGACTTATATTCTGACCCATCAGTTGCTTGGGGAAAAATAATCTAAATGGATCATCATCCTGTAGGATTTTTATTTGGAGTTTACTCCTACCAAATCAAAGAAATCACTAGTTTTTTTCTGAATTGATCTATGCCCTTTCTTCTGCAAACACCTCCACTGATTTTACTGAGCAGATTCCTAGTGAAACCTTGTTTCTCATCAGTACTCTTGACCCATGGTACATAGATATTATTTTTTATCTTCAGACCCAGAATTTTCGATCCAAGTTGTCTCGATCTGACCATTGTTGCATCTGGCATCAGTCTGAACCTTATCAGATTATTGGTGATACATTCTACCGATTCGGTGTTGATTATGTTCTTCATAGATGTCTAACACTTGAAGAGGCTGAATGAGTCCTAAATGACTGCCACTCCAGGGCATGTGGTGGTCACATGTAAGGTCATGCCACTCCTTAGAAGATCCTTCGTGACGGTTATTTCTAGCCTTCTATCTTCAAAGATTGCATTTTGGTGGTTCAAAAGTGCCATGAATGTCATATATATAACTATAAATAGCGCGCCCCGCCAGCACCCTTACACCCGGTTGTTACCATAGGCCCATTCGCTAAATGGGGAATTGATTTCATGACCTGTAACCCTCACTCGGTTGGGGGGCATGGTTATATCATTGTTGTCGTCAACTATTTTACTAAATGGGCTGAGGCGATGCCGACATATACTGCTGATGGTACAACTATTGCTCAATTCCTCTTTAACCATGTCATAGCCCGTTTTGGTGTCCCTCAATCCATTTTCACTAATCACGGATCACATTTTTGTTAGTACATGATGGCAGATATCACTACTTAGTTGGGTCTTCGTCATGACAACTCAACTCCTTACTACCCACAGGTCAATGGCCAAGTCGGAGAGGTTAATAAATTCTTAGTTACTATGCTTAAATGTACCATTGGAAAGAATAAAAAAGACTGGCATCTCATGCTATTTTTGTCTCTTTGGGCTTACCAAACCTCAGCTAAGACAACCACTGGTTTCACTCCATTCCAGTTGGTATATGGTTTAGACGTGACACTCCCTATCAAATGTGAGATTCCTTCGTTAAACTAGCTATCGAATTACTCCCTGATACCTCACCTGAAGAGGAACATTTACTTTACCTTAAGAAGCTTGATGAAACCCGTCGTATTGCTGCGATAATTATCGAATCATAGAAAAAATGAGTTAAAGCTCATTATGATCAAACTATTTCTCCACGAGTTTTTGCTGAAGGTGATTTGGTCTTGGTGTATGACCAAGCCAATGATAAGCTGGAAGCTAGGAAGTTCGAACCTATGTGGCATGGGCCATATATTGTTAAACGTGTTTTGCAAAAAGGAGCCTATGAGTTGGTTGACTACAAAGGTAATGCGTTAGCACAACCCCACAATGGGATTTATTTGAAAAAGTATTATGTGTGACTTCTGTATAATTACTTTTGTACATTAGTGTGTGAATTCATTAGTGTGCATTTTTATTTTTTGGGTGTTATTGTTTGCTTTGCAGACATGTTTCCACTGCTTACCTTGTGTTCCACTTAGTTCGTAAATGTCATCAAACCTTTATGTTGGTTTTTCTAATGGTGCTTGTCGTAGCACATGAAACTTTTCTTCCACAACTTGGGCACTCTTCGCCCCTAATGATGAGTTCATCAATTTACAAGCTATTTGCTTAGAACGAACTAATAATATTTCAGAGTACAATGCAGTTATTGAATTGTTATCAGAAGTAGTTTCTCTTAGAATTATAATTTTTTTTGTTAATTTAGATTCACAACTCATTGTTCTACAATTAAATGGTCATTATTGATTAAGAAATCCACAAATTTTGTGCATGCATATACGTGTTTGTTAATTTTAGGTATGTTCTATGCTAGAGCAATTTATTTAAATTTTCACAGTTAGCTCATTATCTTTTCTAGATTAGCAATCACATCAACATTAAAGTAAACTGCAAATAGAACATAAATATAAATCGTAGAAGACAAGCCAAGACAAGAGGACACAAGATGTGGCGCTAGCTAGGGACAAACCCCACAATGTTGGGAACCCTTGATCAATTCTTCTTTTATGTTCTTCAAAGTTCAGCAGAGAAAGAGAGAGAGAGAGAGAGAGATAGTACATTTACAATAGAATTCAACACTTTGACTTATCTAGATAAGAGCATAGATCATATCTAAGAAGATGATACATGAGATCAGTTGAAGACATGCTGCTTCAACTGATTCTCCAAGGTGACTCCTTCACCTATCTTTGTGTTTCATTTTGTCATCATGCTGCACCTCACCGCGTTGCACCATGCTACACCCATCATCACTGTACTACATTATGTTCCATTGCTACACCATTTTTCTTTCTCGGTAGTTCCGGCTATTCCCTACAATTCTGACAGTTCCAGCAGTTCCAGCTTTTCCGGCTTTTCTAACAATTCCAGCTTTTTTGACAGTTTCGACTTTTTCGACAGTTCCGGTTTTTCTGAATTTTCTGACTTTTCCGACACTTCTGGCTTTTTCAGTACTTCCAGCTTTTCCGACAATTTTGGCTTTTCTGGCAGTTCTAGATTTTCCAGCTTATCCGACAGTTCCTGCTTTTTTGGCAGTTCCGGCTTTTCTGGCAGTTCTGAATTTTTTGGCAGTTCCAACTTTTTCGGGAGTTCCGGCTTTTCTAGCTTTTTTGACAGTTTCGGCTTTTCTGACAGTTCCGGATTTTTCGACCTTTTCGGCAATTTTGGCTTTTCTAGCTTTTCCGACAATTCCGGCTTTTCCAGCTTTTCTGGCAGTTCTAGCTTTTCTAGCTTTTTCAGCAGTTCCAGCTTTTTTGGCAGTTTTGGCTTTTCTGACTTTTTCAATAGTTCCAGCTTTTCCGACATTTTTGGCTTTTCCAACACTTCTGGCTTTTTCGGCACTTCCAACTTTTCTGGCACTTCTAGCTTTTTCGGCACTTTCAACTTTTCTGACTTTTTCGACAATTCTAGCTATTCTGGCTTTTCCAGCTTTTCTGACTTTTCTGGCAGTTTTAGCTTTTCCAGTTTTTCCGGCTTTCTGGATAAGGGCGGCGTTATCCTTTAGGATCTCTCCGCCTACTAAAACCAAAGACAAGTAGAGAGAGGAAGAGATCCCAAGTGTGTGTTGAAATGACTTGAAGTCCTCTATATTTATACTAAAACATAGATGATGAATAGGTAATTCTATTGGGCTTTTGAGCCTACTCAAGTTGCTAGTCGGCTTGATAATAATTCCATAATCAAAATATATTCATAACTCCATGAATACTTATCAGAATCGGATGATCTTTAGATCAATACTACACCTCTCAATGAGAGGGGTCCAATAAAAATATCAACTGCCATAAATAAGTTGACCCACATGGAGTTTGGCCCTAGTTGCCAATTTTAACACTCCCTCTCAACTAGGGAAAACTCCATCCGCTGATCCATATGTCCGACTGTACTATATCTGCCATCAGTGCCCTGCACTGCTATGCTCAGCTTTGTTGTCTCTACTCAGCTCTGCAAGCTCTACTATGCTCTGCTCAGCTCTGTTGGCTTTGCTCAGCTCTACTAGCTCTGCTCTGCTCTGCTTAGCTCTGTTGAACCATGAAGAAGAAGAATTGATTGAGAATGTCTCATACCATTCTCCACTGACCTAAAATCAATCTCAGAATGCGTACCATTGGTCCTAGACTAGTCTCAACCGACCCAAAGTCAACGTCATAATGGGTACCACTCCTAGCACTGGTCCCAAACTAGTCTCAACCAACCCGAAGTTAGCGTCATAGTATGTACCACTCTCACTAGTCCCAGACTAGTCCACCACTGACTCAAAGTCAGTCTCAGAGTATGTACGACTAGTCCCAAACTAGTCTTAACCGACCTGAAGTCAGTGTTATAGTAGGTACAACTCCTACAACTAGTCCCAAACCAGTATCATTGATCCCAGATCAATGAAGGTCATCCTAGCATAGGGAGTACAGTAGATACAACAATGCATCCATCGGTACTACTATGGTCCCTATCCTCATTTCCCTGCTCATTGATCAGATGAGAGGTACTTCCCATGAGTTCCAGACTACATGGGTAGGATGCCTTGACAAGGGAACTAATCAATCTTGTCCTCACAGGAGAACTTATCATCTTGCTACACAATCGCCATGGAGAACACATCATCTAGGCCTCATAGGTGAGCTTATCATCCTGCTACATAATTGTCATGGAGAACACATCATCTAGACCTCACAAGAGAACTAATCATCCTACTACATAATCGCCATGGAGAACATGTTGGATCCCTATAATACTAGTGATTACCCCATTACTATTGTAGTTGTACCCCTTATTAATATTGTTGCACCCCTATTGCCCCCATATTTTTATTACTATGCCCCAGAGAATCCCTCTATTGTTATTTTGGTGGCTTTATATTATTATTATTAGGTTGGTTGGGTTATATTATGATTCCTTAGACTCCTATAAATAGAAAGGAGGTTTTTTCATTTGTAGCATCCAAGAATTGTTCATTTATGTAATTTAAAGGAGGTTTTCCCCTCAAAGAGGCTGAATTCTAAGGCGTTGATCTATCTTTTCTATCTTTTCTTGAGCTGGTTCATAACATTTGGTATGAGAGCCTTGGATTCTAGGGTTTCACTGCTCCAAACAGGTCGTCGTGGCATTTTCACTATAACTTGTTTTCTACGACGTTTCAGAAGTTGAAAAAACAACCCATTTGAGAATACATCGTGCTAAATCTCGGGTCCGAATTTCAGAGCTTTTTGCGCTATATTTACGGAGATATGATCTGAGGAAGTTGGGCTTTTTGCAGACTCTTGAATTACATTCCAAATAGGTGACCTGGGGAAAATAGTCATAACTTTTTCTCTGAGCATTGGATTGAAATTTCGTAAGACGGTGTAGAAATCGGACGGACTGTAGTTTCTTATATATATTTTTTAGAGCTAAAGGTTGAAACAGTGAATCGTGGCACATCGTACAAGTTCGCTCTACTGAACTAGTCTATAATCTAGTCACTGTGGGAGATTTGGCATAACTCTTGATTGGAGAATCCAATTGGGGTCAGACTAGTGGCATTGGAAAGAAGACACGGAGGGCTACTGTAGATCACAATTTTAGAACTGGATGATCCGAAATTACAGAGATACATCAGAGGCAATATCGAGCTCCTACAAAGTGAAAAAAGGTGTGTATATTTTTTTAAATGTTTGCTTAAGATTGGTTTGAAATTTATTTTGAAGGAATTCAAAGGGCATAGTAGAGCATTATTATTGGTAACTAATGCCTCGAGGAAAGAAAATGCAAACATCTAGTAAGGAACCTGAAAGCTCTAGCATGACTCATGAAGAAAAGGAAGAAATGCTACATAATATATCAAAATTACAAGAACAAGTGCAACAAGTGTCACTTGCACAAAAAGCAACAGAATCTAAGATGGATGGTTTAAGGAAATATGTAGAAGCTAAGATGAATGGCATGGATTCTAAGATGAATGGCATGGACGCTAAAATTGATGGCATTTATGATAAGATGGAAGAATTGACAACAAATATGAATAAGTTGCTACAAGGAATGGTCACTAATGGTGAAAAGGTACTAAAGGAAACTCATGATGAGAACAAAAGAAATGTTAATCATGATTCCATCGACTATAATGTTGGATCGAAGACCCACCATATTCCAAAAATCGATATGAGGAATTTTAATGGCAAGGATCCCGCAACATGGATATTACAGATGGAGCAATTTTTCGATCTCAATAATGTGCAAAACACACAAAAGGTACGTATGGAAACTTTATATTTTGAACCAAATCAGTTTGTATGGTATCAATGGCTTTGCTCTCATAAACAATTTATCACTTGGGCACTTTTACGGAAGAATTGATAGCACATTATGAGGATACAAAAAGCAACACCTTTTTTAACCAATTGATAAGTCTCAAACAAAAGGGTTCAATAATGGAGCACATTGAGGAGTTCCAAAAATTGAACATAAGGGTAAAAGATATTCCAGAGGAGCATAGGATTTATGTGTTCATAGGGTCTTTAAAGGATAATATCCAACATGATGTT
>APFE030310386.1:76572-101826 GCA_000404065.3 Pinus taeda
TATTATTGTTAGGTCAGCTGGGTTATATTGTGACTCCTTAGACTCCTATATATAGAAAGGAGGTTTTGTCATTTGTATCATCCAAGAATTGTTCATTTATGTAATGTAAAGGAGGTTTCCCCCTCGAAGAAGCTAAATTATAAGGCGTTGATCTATCTTTTCTATCTTTTCTTGAGCTGGTTCCATCCAGGCCTCACAGGAGAGCTAATCATCCTGCTACATAATTTTCATGGAGAACACATCATCCAGACCTCATAGGAGAACTAATCATCCTACTACATAATCGTCATGGAGAACACATCATCCAGACCTCACAGGAGAACTAATCATCCTGCTACATAGTTGCCACAGGAGAACTAATCATCCCAACCCACAGGAGAACTAATCATCCTGTTCATAGCACACCATCAGGGGAGGGTGAGTCACCTTGTGGTCATATGTTTCTCCAGTAAGTACCCCAAGCCCCCCAGAGCTCCCAGAGCTCAATGCATGCAACATGGAGGACCCTTATAAGAAGGTCTCTCAACAACTCCAAGTCATTCGGGAAAGTCATAGATTTGACCTTTCCTCGGGGCTTTGACAAAATATCTGTGACTTGTACATCAGTCTCAATGCGATGGAGCCTCCTCACTCATCAACTTACCATATCCCAAATAAGGTAGTATCTGATGTCTATTTGCTAGAGCAATCATCGAATACGGGATTCCTCAATAATCGAATCCCGCCTTTGGTTGTCACAAAGAATCACAATGGTATTCATCTTGTGTATAAGCAGCTCACTTAAGAGCTTCTACAACCATACAACTTCACAGGAAATCATACTTGTAGCTATGTATTTGGTCTCGACAGTGCTTATAGCAACCAATTTCTGCTTCTTGCTCATCCATGATATCGAACTAGAATCTAAAGAGAACTAGCATTAAGAAGTGCTCTAGTGATCCTCCACACTGCCTACCCACTGAACATTCAAATAATCATGTAGTTTCATATTTCCTACAGTGTATCTCAATCCATGAGAGATTTTTCCCTGAAGATATCTCAGAAGATTCTTGGCACCAATCCAGTGAGGCTCAACCAAATGTGAGCTCACCATGCTAACTGCAAAACATAAGTTCAGACGGAAGTTCACCAAGAACATCAACATGAATGAGTTTATGAAACTTAGAGGCATTTCCCAAATCTAGTCTGACATCACTACCATATAACTTCTGAAAGTTAAGATCATCGAGGTAGTCACAAGCTTGTAGTTTATCATTCCACATTCGGAATCCAACTCCCTCTTACTTCTACAAATGAGAGGGTCTCCACCTATCAGAAATAGGTCATCCTCATAAGGTGCCGGTATGAGAGGTCTATCATCCAAAACCTTCGGGTAATGGTTTGGATCGGTTTCACTCCTAGTGAATCTCAGCTTCATTTGACAACTATCAATCCTCTCATAATATGCCTGAGGAGTTTTGCTTCAAGACATAGAGAGCTTTCTTCCACCTGCATACGTGAGATTCCTGATCATCAATCTCAAACCCCTCGGGTTGTTCCAAACCTGTGGACCTGCTACATGAGGGGAATGGTCCCCTTGTAAGATTTTCCTTCAGTACATCTCAGACATGTACTTTCATGTTCTTTTTGAATTCAGGCATCCTTGTCACCATCTGACTCACAGACCTTCGGTGCTATGTGTCAATGGACATGGTCCCCAATGGATTTCCTGCAACTTGATACAACCCTGAACTCAAAAACATCTTTGAAAATTCTATTTTCAAACACATACATTTCCATCAATGAGTGCCACCCTAAAACCTTTGACTTCCATTGTTGAAATGGACACCAGGTCCTTCTTGTGATCAAGTACATAAAAGAGATTCTGTAAATGAATTGATTTACCCTCATTCAATTGAGGGATGACATTCCCTACACCCTTTCCTGGATAGGTTGCATTGACTCCAAGTATAATCCCATGATTGTTTCTATCTCTACCAAATTAGAGAGTGCACCCATCTATCCGATGAAGTGCCTTGAAGCACTAAATCAATAAGTCAGGTTCCCAAAGAACCTGAAGGAGAGGGCCAATACAAGATAACACTTCTTTATCTTATCAGAAACAACATTTGATTCTTCATACCTGGGGTTCCTTTCTTTCTTTGACGATTCGTCCATTTCATTGATGACCTGCATTACTTGTCATTCCTTTGATCATTGAAGATGTCCTTGGAATGATTGTTATCTTCATCAAGAGATGTGTCTCTGCCATTCAAACACTCCTTCACATAATGGCCGAACTTATTACAACCAAGGCATCTGCCTTTCATTCCACCCTTAGATCCAAACTTCCCAATGAAGTGATCTTTAGGTAGGCCATCAGAAAATTCCACTACGCCATTCTAATAATATTATTTGCTTCAACTTCACCCTCAATGAATTTGAAGAGGGATGAGGAATCCACTGATCCTTTTCTCCTTTCCCAACTATCTTCGATGATTGCTCTTTCACTCTTGCTTGGGCATTATCTTCACCTTAGCTCTGATACCATGTTAATTTTAGGTATGTTATATGCTAGAGCAATTTATTTCAATTTTCATAATTAGCTCATTATCTTTTCCAGATTAGCAATCAGATCAACATTAAAGTAAACTACAGATAGAACATAAACATAAATCACAGAAGACAAGCCAAGAAAAGAGGACACAAGATATGGCGCTAGCCAGGTGATCCAGGTGGATGTTGGTAGCCATCCACCTATCCTACTTGGACACGCACAACTATCTCTTTCAGTTTTTTAGTTCCTATAATTGTAGCACAATTTACTATTTTTAGAAGTTTTTTGGGTCCTGAACTTCTGGAGCCATTTTGAGGCCCTAAACAACATTTTTTGGGAAATCTGGGAGCAACATGGGTCCATGGATTTATGCTGTTATTTCCAAAGTTGTAGTGCTCGAATAGATCTTTCTAATGAGCTATTGTACGCATCAAACGAAGATCAGGTGCCAAAGTTACAACCCCGGGAAGTTGATGTACCAACTTACCCAAAACAGGGCCCACAATTTGGTGTTTCATCTTCTAGGGTTAGGTTTTGGGATGTTAAGGGTTTTCCATTGTTTCTCAACAATAAATAGGCCTTCTATCCTCATTGTCACACAATTCATAGGCATGTAGCCACAACATCTCTTCTCAGAGATAAACTACCATCACCCTAGCTAGTTTCTTTCCATCTCTGTTTGTAAGCATATTTTAGTATTTTACAATAATGAAATGAAGTATTATTTCCACTGCATATCTGTATTTATGGTTATGTCTATAATTTGTTGCATTCCTGTTTAAATCTGGATCAGTGGTATCAGAGCGGTCTACTTTTTTTCTGTTTTCTTTGCATGTCCCCAACGAGGTTGGGATATAAGGAGTTAGGGCTTGAACTAGTCGAACCTTTGCAAGACCAGCCTCGCAAATCCCAACGGCCTCCCATGGTGGATGAGAATAAATATGAGGGGGCAGGAGATCCTATCAAAATCTTGCTCAAAGAAGCCCTCGAGTGACAAAGGAATGCGATGATGGATAGCTTTAAGTAGATCCTTCAGCGGCTACCCACGGGCGATGCATCAACTTCCAACATCTACTCTAGAAATGCTACACCGTTTATGGTACAAGTTAATTTTTCAATCCCCATCTTCGAGGGTTAAATAGATGTAGATGTCGTAGATAAATGGTTAAATCTTCTAGATGGGTATTTTTTTGTTCATGAACTTTCGCGTCAGGAAAATATTGTTTTTGCTCTTCTCAAAGTAGCCCCCCACGTCAAGGACTGGTGGGAAACCTACTGTGAGAAGAAGAATGAAAGTACAGGCTCACTATTTTCAGCTGCACCCACTTGGGATTCATTCCGGGATTCCGTCAAGGAGCAGCACTACCTTGTCAAAAGCTATGAGGACAAAAAAATCAAATGGACCACACTGTGGCAGGGAAGGGACCAAGATGTGCTGGAGTTCACAAACATTTTTCATACCCTTCGCACACAGTTGGGTATTAGGACTCTAAGCTACATTTAGTACTCAAATATCGTGGCTGCCTACACAGATACATCCAGGAAGAGATGGAGTTCCTGAAAATATCCTCACTCAGCACGACATACCGATACGCTGTCAAAATCGAGCAAAAGTTCAAACAAAAGAAGCGAGACTTCGGATATACAAATCCAAAGACCAAAGGACAAAGCCAAGGCGGGGTGACCCAAGACAACTTGTCGAAGCCACAAGAAAAGAACAACACCACAAAGTTGAAGAAGGACACAGGAAAGTGGTGTGAGTTCCACAAGAGTCGCACTCATAACACAAGTGAGTGTTGGACCAAGTAGTCGCTGGTGGCCGAGTTGAAGGCTTCAAAATCAGAGGCATGTTCTGACCCTGAGTCAAAACCCGACAAGGGGAATGGCAAAGGGAAGTAGATCATTGATTCGAAGCCCAGTGTCACTGTTGCCACCACCAAGATCAATAAGAATGAGCCCGAAGACCCTAGGAGGGGGAACATCTTTTCCACTCACATATGTGGGTGAAGGGTTCGCCACTACAATTCATTGTCGACAGTGGCAGCCAAAAGAACCTCATTTCAACAGAGGTTGTGAATCGGTTGGACCTACCAACTAAGCCACACCTGCAACCGTACAGTATCGGGTGGCTTCATGAAGGACGAGATCTCAAAGTTCACCAGCAGTGTCGCCTTCCCTACAGCATCAAGCCCTTCACAGATGACTAGGTATTGTGTGATGTTACACCTCTGGATGTTTGTGATGTATTATTATGCCAGCCACACTTGTGGAGACCACATGCTGTGTATGATTCAAGGCCTCGTGCTATCGTTATTTCTTTGGATAATTCATTATACAGGATACCGGAAGTAGCCCCACCTAACGCCACCTATTTGATCTCTACTAAGAAAGGCAACAAGCTCATCTCCCATACTAGGAAATTCATTTTTTTTCTGATTCGCTCCCAAAGTAAGGGGAAGATCATCACCACATCCATGACCCCACGAAGGGTTCGTTCACGCAGTAGCAGCAGCAAAGGAATACAATCATGACAGAACACAGGAACAACTTCTCCTCACCCACAGGAGTACCACACAAGCTTCAGGTGGGCAACAAGGTCTGGTTGCATCTACAGAAAGAACGCCTTACAAGAGCCCATCAGAAGCTCTGACCATGCCGACATGGTCCTATTTAAATCCAGATCACCGGGGACAAACCCCACAATGTGGGGAAACCCTTGATTAATTCTTCTTTTATGTTCTTCAAAGTTCAGCAGAGAGAGAGAGAGAGAGAGAGAGAGAGAGAGAGAGAGAAAGAGAGAGAGAGATAGTACATTTACAATAGAAGTCAACACTTTGACTTATCTAGATAAGAGCATAGATCATCTCTAAGAAGATGATACATGAGATCAATTGAAGACATGTTGCTTCAACTGATTCTCCAAGGTGACTCCTTCACCTATCGTTGTGCTACATTTCATCATCATGCTGCACCTCACCGCGCTGCACCATGCTACACCAATCATCATTGTACTACATTATGTGCCATTGCTGCACCATGTTACTTTCCCGATAGTTCTGGTTGTTCCCTGCAGTTCCAATAGTTCCGACTATTCTCGGCAATTCCTGCAGTTACGACAGTTCTAACAGTTCCGGCTTTTCCTGCAGTTCTGGCTTTTTCGATAGTTCCAGCTTTTTTGGCAGTTCCAGATTTTCCGATAGTTCCGGATTTTCTGACAATTTCAGATTTTTTGGTAGTTTCAACTTTTCTAACACTTTCGACTTTTTCGGCACTTCCAGCTTTTTTGACAGTTTTGGCTTTTTTGGCATTTCCGGCTTTTCTGACTTTTCTGGCAGTTTCGGCTTTTTTGGTAGTTTTGGCTTTTCCGGCTTTTCTGGCAATTCTGGCTTTTCCAGCTTTTCTGGCAATTCTGGTTTTTCTGACTTTTCCGGCTTTTTCGAATTTTCCAACTTTTCTGGAACTTCTAGCTTTTTTAGCACTTCTAGCTTTTCTGACAGTTTTGGCTTTTCCGGCCTTTCCAGCTTTTCTGGTAGTTTGGGCTTTTCCATGTTTTGCGATAGTTCCAGCTTTTTCAGCAATTCCAGTTTTTCCAGCAGTTCCGTCTTTTTCAACAATTCCGACTTTTCTAGTAGTTCTAGATTTTTCGACAGTTCCAGCATTTCCGGAAGTTCTGGATTTTCAGGATTTTTTGGCTTTTTCAACAATTTTGAATTTTCTGGCTTTTTCGACAGTTCCAGCTTTTCTGATTTTTTTTAATTTTCTGGCAGTTCCAGTTTTTCTAGTTTTTTCAACAGTTCCGGCTTTTCCGGCAATTCTTGCTTTTCTGACTTTTCCAACAGTTATAGCTTTTCCAACTTTTCCGGCTTTTCTGGCACTTTCGGCTTTTTTGGCACTTCCGGTTTTTCCGACAATTCTGGCTTTCCGGCTTTTCTGGTAGTTCCGGATTTTCTGGCTTTCTGGATTAGGGCAGCGTTATCCCTTAGGATCTCTCCTCCTACTAAAACCCAAAGACAAGTAAAGAGAAGAAGAGCTTCCAAGTGTGTGTTGAAATGACTTGAAGTCCTCTATATTTATACTAAAACGTAGATGATGAATAGGCATGTCTATTGGGCTTTTGAGCCTGCTCAAGTTGCTGGATGGCTTGATAATAATTCCATAATCAAAAGAAATTCATAACTCCGTGAATACTTATTGGAATCGAATGATCATTAGATCAATCCTACACCTCTCAATGAGAGGGATCCAATAAAAATATCAGCTACCATAAATAAGCTGATCCACATGGAGTTTGGTCGTAGTTGCCAATTTTAATAGTGTTCGATTACTTGAAAAAAAAATTGATTACATTACATATCAACACATTCCACAAAATTTGAATACATTAACAGATACATTGGAAAATTATGTTTTAGATAGGCATTTGCATCACTTGTAAAAAATGAACACATCATCATGATATATAACACAATTGGTAAAAATAGAACATATATTAATATATATATAATATTATAATATATATATATATATATATATATATAAAATATATATATATATATATATATATATGTTTCTATGTTTACCAATGTTATATATCATGATGATGTGTTCATTTTTAACAAGTGATGCAAATGCCTATTAAAACATAATTTTCAATGTATCTGTAATGTATTCAAATTTACAAACACATCCACAAAATTTAAATACATTAACAGATACATTGGAAAATTATGGTTTAGATAGGCATTGCATCACTTGTAAAAAATGAAACAATCTCATGATATATAACACATGGTAAACAATGAAAAAAATATATATATATATACATATATATATATATATATATATTATATATAATATAATATATATATACAATTAAATGGTCATTACTCACTAAGAAATCCACAAATTTTGCACATGTATCTATGTGTTCAATAACTGGAAATAAGTTTTGATTATATCACATATCAACACATTCCACAAAATTTGAATACATTAACAGATGCATTAGAAAATTATGTTTTAGATAGGCATTTGCATCACTTATGAAAAAAATCGATCACATCATCATGATATATGGACACATAGGTAAACAATAGAAACACACACACACAAAACCATATATATATATATATATAAAATATATATATATATATATATGTTTGTGTGTTGTGTGTGTGGTGTGTACACACAAACACACCACACACACACACACACACACACATATATATATCTCGAGTCTGTGAAAGTTTGTTATGTTAAAATCTCAAAAAATAGTGTTCTGAGATGCATGGATTTAAAAGCCTACAACAATGCAGATAACATGACTAGGAATAGGCTATCCACCCACATGATGCTCATGATAACATGAGACAATTCTAATCACTTGGCTTAACAACTGATGCAGTCTCATGGAAACTCCCATTGTGTGCCTCTAGTACCACAGTGACACATACTCTATAATAGCATACTCTGGAATCCAGTGAGTAAGGACTTCCAAGTTTTGCTCCATCTCCACTATAGGGTCTGCTCCTTCCTCATATATATCTTCTTCCTCTATTGGGCATGCTACTCACTAAGGTATCAAAGACATTCCAGGAGGTTTTTCTAGTCCCACATCTGCAAAGTTATCATAAGTAAACTCTCAAATACACTTCAAAAAAATCATAAAACTTGAAAAATCCCAAAAAACAAGCTTTTACCTACATCGGTCCATTGTGCACCAGGTGGTAGATGAAGATCTAGGTCTCCTCCGAAGTCTCTGCCCACATAGCCATAATTATCTACCATGATAAACTTTTGGCATAACCAACCAAGGAATGGCAGAGGGAAATGCATCCGTTGACCTCCTTCACCTCGAGGCATAATCTCACTCAATCTGAGTAAAATTGGATCTATTGGAGTTGGATAATCCAGCTCTACACATTGGTAACAAAATAGAAGCACACGTTCTAAGAAGAATGTGACTAAGATCGATCCAAACCCAAACTGCTTCAAACAACTTGTTTTTCACTTGGTTAATTGTCTTTTCATGTTAACCAACAGTCCTTCGCACCAATTAAATACAGTTGGAGTGAGACAATCCACTGTGTATTGGAACTGATATTTTGTTGCCTCATGCAATGCTTGAGCCCCAACTATACAGTCCATGGTATGTAGAATAGTCCTCATGGGTAGGTTGTCGATGATTGCTATCTTAATCTTTCCACTCACATTTGTTTCTACACCAGGGAAATGACTTCTGATCCAGGTATTAGTGTTGTCTCCTGTAGTACTAGCTCCAAAAAGTTGGACCCTCTCTCCTCTCTTATATAGTCCAGTGATGAAGTAGATATCAGATACCTCTAGTTCCAGTTCTTGATCTCCAATGATGAAGATCTCACGACCAACATCCCATAATCCTATGTGATATTCTAGCAACTCATTCTGATCTCTGAGTCTCGAGGTCCAAAAGAACTTAAGCAATCCACAATCCTTCAAAGTGTTAACACATGCTTCGCTTTGGGCAGCTTAGTGGTCTTCCACCTCGTGACCTCTCTATTTCCATTCACTGGCCATATTTGTTGAAATCTCCTGCAAATTATCCATAAACAATATTTAGAAGCCTTTCAATGGATTGAAATTTTGAAAAAATCAATTAAGAAAAAGGATTTCACATTTTATTTTTCGCTTTGTGCCCAACACGACTGTTCGAATTGTTTTTGTGATGGAAGTGCAAGGGTCTTTTGGGCTATGGGGCGATCAGCATAGATCCAATGATCAGACTAGCGTTGATCACCCCTGATAATAAAAATGAAAATCCTCCTCTTAATCAGTCAAAACTTTTGTGAAATGGTGAAAAATGGTATGGAAAGCAAGAGAAAGGAAAGAGTTCTTACCCGCAACTGACGGTTCAGAAAATGGTGCCTAGGATCTGCCATACCACTTGCCTGAAGAATAAAAGAAAATAGGGTAAAATACACTCCAAATTACTCAAAGTGAAATGGTAAAAAGTTTTTAGTTTTTCTCTATTTATAAGTTTTTAAATATTTTTTTACCAATATTTTATTATTTTTCTTGATACCAGTGATGTGTGGTTGTCTTTGTGTAGTTGCAGGATCTTTTGGTGGTAACGGGGATCATTCTTGACCAATTCAATGAGTTTCATTTTATCTCTTTTTTCGACTCGTTAAAAATAAACGAAAAAGGAACCCCCTTGGAGTCATCTTTAAGATCTTTTCCAACTCTCGAAAGATGAAAAGATCATTGAGTGCTTGTCCTTTTGAACTCGTTAAATTAAATGAATTGTCATCATCTCAGTATACATTTACCACTTTTTCGGGTTGTGATTTACTATTTACGAAAAAGGAACACCTTGGTCGACATGGTCAAGAGGTTCTCTTGAATATTGTTTTATACCTTTTCAGGTTCAAGAGACAAATTACGAAAAGGGACCTAATGGATTTTTCTTTTTTGTCTCTTTTTCAAACTCTCTAAATATGAAAAAGATGTAGAGTTACTCTTCCATCGGACTGGTAAAAATTTAATGAAAAAAGACTTGTCACCATGACGAGACCGATTTTCTCCTTCCTGGGACTCGTAAAACTTACCAGGATGGATTCATTCGAAGAATGAACTTATACGACAAGCATATTCTATCCCCTTCAAGCTTGTGTTTAAAAATAATTGGGGTACTCACTAGAAATAGTGGGGAAAAAATGAAAGTGAAACACTTTTGTATAGGCAACACATCGCTCTTGAACATAATACTCATATGTTTTTTGTGCCGAATTTGGGATATCCTCACTCAGTCACTTGTCCTTTCGGGTTTGGGTGATCCATTTTTCCTCTCATCTAACTATTCCAGTTCATCGTCATGACCCTTGGTCTTATGTTGAGTCAAATGTTTCCACACTCTAGAGTCATGTCACTGATATGTTCAAGAGAAGTCCTATATGCAGTTTATTACCTCTAAATTGTCTAACCTTTTTTGCCACACTCCTGGATCATACTCGTTTATTCCAATTTATTCCTTGTTTCGTGTCGATGATGAGGGAATAATTATGGTCCTCCTTCGATGGATCATTTTCTATCGACTTCAGCTCATTATCTAGGAAAATGACTTAGAAACTCTCTTTCAGTACCATAGAGCTTGCATGGCTTAATGGCAATTTCTTCGCATTCAATGATAAATTTTCATCATTGGAATTCGATCAGATTATTCCATGAGTGTTCAGTTTCAGCTTCATTTTCACATTCATGGTTTGTGTTATCGTACCTTGAGAGCCATTTCCATTATTGGTGGTTTCTCTTGTACCTGTTAACAGTTCTCATCATTGGCTGGTAATCAGGTGGTTTTCTAGCATGTTCGACTTCGACCCATTCATTCACATGTTAGAATTCGTACTTTGAACGGGTTATGGTGGATCACAAGACCCTAAGTTTTGTTTGATATAGATCAAGTTTCATGGAGTTATGTATTATTCATGATTGTATACATGTTTCCTCTATACGGATGGTTTTGACCATACCGTGGGACCTTATATCTATGATGATGATGATCCTTCTATATCAGGTGGTTACATCCATACTGTGGATCTTAGACTTCTAGATGATTCTTTTCATTCGGATGGTTGCACCCATACCATGGATCTTTTCACATGGTCATTTCAATCCATATGGTTGTGTCAATACCATGGATTCATGTTTTTATATATATGACAGAGGTATCATATAGGTATATGTATATGCGTCCTTGATTTTCAAATCTCCTGATGATGTTTGTTCTAGTCCTTGAACTAGCTCGTAAAGCATCTCAGCGATCACTCCTTGTTCTGCCTTCATGCTTTAGGGGGGCATCTATTACACAGTATTTTTTCACACCTCCTACACTTCCCTGTGTCACACCCCAAAGTGCCAAAACCTTGACAACTATGCAGTGTACCCATCCTGATATGCAGTCGAGGTCCTCCCTGAAGAACTAATGAAAACATGCCTTGAGCCTTCCCTGATAAAATGAGCTCAAAACCCTAATTTCTGGGTTAACGTGACTGTGACACTGCCCAATCATGTTGATGGTAGGCTGCACCATATGAGCCTCACTCTTCCAGCTCGTACTTGGTCTAGATAATTGCGTTGATCCCTAAAAGGAAAGTTTTCCCAAAGAAGAGGAGAAGCTTCATGATCTAGACACTTCCAGAATTTTGAGCTAGATGATGTTCATTATGGATGTTGTCGAATTCTTCCAATATTACCCTTTAATCTTATCCTTATGAGCTTCATCCTTGAGATGAGGACCTTCCCCTATCTTTGGTGAGATCCTAACTCCTTCTCCCTACCTATATATTCATCCTCTTCCATTCCCAAATGGTTGGTCTCTGATTATTGGCACCCTTATGCCCAGATAGCGCCTACATGCTATTCACTTTCGATTAGAGAATGAGTGCTTGGAGAACTTGAGCTTGGACTTGGACATTCAATCATGGAGAGCTACTAACATCAAGGCCTAGGTTGTATGCTTCCTCTTTTGCTTATTTATATATAAAATTGTTGGTTCTCTTTCCATAAATGCTTGTTTGAATGCTTCTTTTATCTTAATTCTCCTTGATATGTTAAGTGGATTACATTTTATTATGCTTGTTGCACTTTTATGCTTTGTTGTGTCTTTAGCCTCTTGTGTAGGTATTCAAATGTTATGAGCAAAAAGGATTGAGCCTAAGGGGAAAGTGATAAAGATATTTGACAAAGGAGTGGATTATAGCACCATAGTGAGGTAGATCTCCTTCTGCTTCTCTTATTTTGATTGTAATCTAGGAAAGTGTCTTGTAGATTGTCTCGTTTGTTGCTAGACCCACTCATTGGGCTAAAGGGATTGTCTCTATCCACAAAGAGGATTTACCTACTCAACACTAGTCTTATTTCCATTCTATTGGTAAGCATGCTTCAGTATTTGATATTAATGAAATGAAGTGTTATCTTTTATTCATCTATGTATTTATGGTTATATTTGGAATTTATTGCATTCCTGTTTAAATTCAGATTAGTGGTATTAGAGCAGTCTACTCTTTCTTTGTTTTTATTTGCATATCCCCAATTAGGTTGGGATAAAAGGATCTAGGGATCGAACTGACCGAACCTTTGCAAGACTAGCCTCACAAATCCCGACAACCTCCCATGGAAGAAGAAAAGAAAGATGAGGGAGAAAGAGACCTTATCCAAATCTTGCTCGAAGAATCCCTTGAGTGACAAAGGAACGTGATGAAGGATAACTTTTCCTAGATCCTTCAATGGATACCCAGGGGTGACACATCTAATTCCAACAGCTATTGTGGAAGCGCCACACCCTTTAAGGTATAATTTAACTTTGACATCCCCATATTTGAGGGTCAGATAGATAAATGGTTAAATCTACTAGAAGGATATTTTTCTCTTCTTGATTTTTCCAGCTGGGAAAATATCACTTTCTCTTCTTAAAGCTACCCCCCACGTCAAGGACTGGTGGGAAACCTACTGTGAGCAAAAGGACGAGAGGGAACCCACATTATTTTCAGTTGCACCCACTTGGAATTAATTCTAGGATGCCATCAAGGAGTAGTACTACCTTGTCAGGAGCTATGAGGATAAATACATAAAGTGGACCATGCTCCGGCAGGGAAGGGACCAAGACCAAGACATGCCAGAGTTTACCAATATTTTTAATACCCTTCGCATGAACTTGGGTATCAAGGATTCTGAGTGGAATTTGGTACTCAAATACCGCAGTTGCCTACATAGGTACATCTAGGATGATATGGAGTTCCTGTACATCTCATCAACGCTTGACACGATGTACCGATATGCTATCAAGATTAAGCAGAAGTTTAAACAGAAGAAGGGAGACTTTGGATCTGTGAATCTAAAGCAATGGAAAGGCATCCCCAAACCATAGAACTAAGGACAAAGCCAAGGAAGGGTGACCCAAGACAACTTGTTGAAGCCGTAAGAAAAGAATACCACCACAAAGTCAAAGGACACAAAAAAGTGGTGTGAGTTCCATAAGAGCCCCACTCGCAACACAAATGAGTGTCGGGCCAAGTAGTCATTGGTGGCTGAGTTGAAGGCTTCAAAATAAGATGCATGTTCTGACCTTGAGTTGGAAACCAATAGGAGGAATGACAAAGAGAAATATATTATTGATGCAGAACCTAACACCATTGTTTCCACCACCAAGATCTAGAAGAATGAGCCCGAAGATCCAAAGGAGGGGGAGTGTCTTTTCCACTCACAGATGTGTGTGAAGGGTTCACTACTACAATTCATTGTCGACAATGGGAGCCAAAAGAACCTCATTTTAGTAGAGGTCATGATGCAGTTGAGCCTACTGACTACACCACACCTGCAATGGTACAGTATTGGGTGGCTTCACCAAGGACGAGATCTCAGAGTCAGCTAGCGGTGCTGCCTTCCCTATACCATCAAGCCCTTCATGGATGAGGTATTGTGTGATGTTTCTCCTCTTGACGTTTGTGATGCATTATTAGGAAAACCATACTTGTGGAAGAAATATGTTGTATATGAGTCTAGACCTCACTTTGTGATTATTTATTTGGGTAATATGTTATACATGATATCGAAGGTAGCCCCACCTACCATCACCTCTTTTATCTTTGCTAAGAAATATAGTAATATCATCTCCCAGATTAGGAAATTTATTTTCTTTTTGGTCCGCTCTCAAAGTAAGGGGAATATCATAGCCACATCCATGGCCCTTGGGAAGGGTTCCTCCACGCAGCAAAAGTAAGGTGGATATGATCATGAAAGAATACATGGACATCTTCTCCTCACCCAAAGTGGTAAAATTGCATTTTCAAGTCAAGCATTCGTTCCATCTGACTCCCGAAGCACTTCTACCCAACAGGTCGATATATCGTCACTCCATTATGAAAAATTTCAAGTAAAAGTAGTGAAATGATCAACATCAGGTTCCACACAAGTTTCAGGTGGGCGATAAAGTTTGGTTGCATTTGCAAAACTAATGCTTTACCAAAGCCCATTGGAAGCTCAAACCACTCTGATATGGTCCTTGCACCATTACCAAGGCTATGTGATTCATAAGGTGGTAGACTCGTCTTTCTATGGATAACAGGATTACAACCTAGTGGGGTCTCCCATCATATACGCGATGGTAAAGGGAGCACAAGTCTGTACTAGCACTTATCGAATAAAAAAGGAGGACCTTAGTGAAAACAATAGCCACTAGGATTAAAGACGTTGGAACACGTCTCTAGCCTAGACCTCTAGATATATTAGTGTTAAGTTCCGATGTGTTTTTAGATTAATTCGATAAATTTTAGCAGTTTATCTTGAGTTAGATCTCAGTTTCAAGGCCCTACTGAATGTATCTTCAAAAACTCCTAGAATGCAACTAAATGAGTAAAGAAACCATTCATTTTCCATGAACAACTAAGGAAAAGTGAGAGGTTCATTTCAAAGCAATCAAAGCAACAAGCAAGCAAATGCAAGAATGGTACTTTCCGTTATTTCGCAAGCAAACCAATCAAGAGGAAAGAGAAATGCTTCTATCTTTCACTAACTTGCAAGTAATCTAATTAAGAAAACAAAAAATACATCTGTTCCTTTTCAACGTATAAATGTCAAGAATTTACCAATGCAAAAGATTGTTCTCATTTCCTAATGCAAAATGAATGCGATATTTTGATTTTTCGAATAGATGACAAGAAACCAAATGCAAAAATAAAAAAAATGCTAGTTTTAAGTCCTTTTCAAATGAAATCATTCAATAAGTAAAGAGAAACATTCCACTCAGAAACTAATCAAAGACTTAAAACAAAGAATATGTTACTTTTTGCAAAAACTTGAAAGCTTTCTAACTGACTGGGAAGCAATGTGATCTATGCCAAAGTGATGGAAGGAAACCAAACAAACAAGACTTGAAAGGTTTGATAACCAAATGTCACATACCAATCAGGAAGACGAAAGAACAGTCAATAAGGAAAAGCCTCAAACAAAGCAAGGGATCGCTTCAAACACAGTTCAGAGGTCCAAATGAATAAGCAACCCAAGAAAAAGGTAATGTTTTATGAGGGATTTTTCGGCGAAAATCACATGAGAAACCATTTGTCAACGCGTTTCGAACCAACTAGTGTGGTTCATTGTCAGGACAAGTTGAAGAAACCGATCCAGCTTGGCATGTTAAATAGACTGAGCAGAGACTCCAACGGCTAATTTTGACTATAGGACCCAGGTCAAATTTTTATTTATTAATTTAATATTATTATTAATTTAATATTTTTATTATATTATTATTATTATTAATATATTATTTTATTTATGGAAAAAAGTAAATTGGGTATACAAATATATAAATAAAATAATAGTTAGTTTAAAAATAAATTATTTATCTATTTAAACAAATAAAATAATATAACAATGAGTTGTTTAAGATAAAATTCTAATGGTTATTAATATTAACATTATTTATTATTATTTATGGAAAAAAGTTAAAATAGGTACAATGTACAAATAAATAAATAAACTAATGGTTAGTTTTAAAAATAATTTACTTAATTATTTATACTATGACTCAATTTTAATATATATATATATATATATATGAAAATATTAGTTTGTTAAGGTAAAGTTAGGATTAATAAAATATAAAATAATTTTAAATGGTTAGTTTAAAAAGGTAAATTTATTTGTTATAAAAATAATTAACTTATTAATTATTATAATATTATATATAAATATAAAAAAAAAATGAAATATAAAATAAATATGATAATAAAAATAAGAGACGAGAAAGAATAAAAGGTAATTTATTGTTTATAAAATTATTTAATTTATTAAATTATTATTAATATTATATATAAAATAAAAAAAAAAATGAAATATAATAAATAATGATAAATAAAAGGCGAGAAGAAATAAAAATAAGAGGCGAGAAATTAATATTCAAATAATAATAATAATAATAATTTTTTTATAAATAATACGAGCCCAAAAAAAATGAGGCGGGGGCCGAACCAACGACTAAGAAGAGAGTGCTGGAATCCAGCACCGACTGATTTTCTAGCCATCCTCTCTATTGAGGTTTTTCGGTCTCTTTTCAATCTCAAGAGCCTCCCTGAATTTCTGATGATGGAAATGCGAAACCTTAGCAATAACACTAGCCGCCTCAATGCAAACATGATGATTGGTTTTTTCTACATGTTCAGCTAAAGCCGAGGTCTTAGCTCTTCTATGCTTAAGGTCAGCTGCATGCTCACTAATCCGTTGATTAATGGAGCGACCGGTCTCACCAATATAGGGGGTCCCACAGGAGCAGGGGATAATATAAACCCCTTTCATATCCTTAGGGTCGATAGGATCCTTTACTGATCTAAGGGATGAACGAATGGTGTCCAGAGGCCTAAAGGTCACAGGGACATTATGCATCTTGAGAATCCTTGCAATCTTATCCGTCGTCCCCTGAACAAATGGAAGATGGACTCCTGGAATCCGCTCCCTCAGTTTCCTTTTATACAGAGAATTCTTGGAGGCTTTAAGGAAATCCTTTTGACCCAAGTATCTACTATAACCATTCTCAATGAAGACATCAAGGAGATGATATTTTTCTTTCTCAAAACTCTTCTTATCCAAGATCCTTAGGGCCCGAGTAGCAAGGGTATTGAGAACACCCATCTTTTGAGCAGGGAAATGGTGTGAACTGGCATGAAGATACTGCTCTGTATGCGTCTTCTTCCGAAAAACTTGGTGGGCAAGGGAACCATCAATATTCCTAGAGACAAGAATATCAAGTAAAGGGAGGCAACCATCAACTTCTTGCTCCTTAGTGAACTTAATGCCTGAGGATTGATTGTTGAGATTCTCAAAGAAAAGATCTAATTCTTCTTGGCCATGAGACCAGATGACATTGGTGTCATCCACATACCTTTTCCAGAGATTTGGAAAGAGCTAGGAATAACTTAGAGCCTTGGACTCAAAATCCTCCATAAAAAGATTAGCAACAACAGGAGAAAGGGGGGAGCCCATGGCGACCCCACAGGTTTGCTCGAAGAACTCTCCCTCAAAACTAAAAAAGGTGGAAGTGAGGAAGATCTCCACTAACCTAGCAGTGTCAGGGTCAGTTAGGCGGTTGATCACCTCCATGGCCTCCTTAATAGGATGCAAGTGAACAGAGAAACTACATCAAAGCTCACAAGAATGTCCCCAGGGTCAAGCTTAAGGTCCTTGAGTACATCAATAAAGGAAGCAGAGTCTTTAACAAAGGACTCTGTATGACCAACTAAGGGCTTAAGGTTTAACGCAAGAAACTTAGCAAGAAGGTAGGCAAGACCTCCAATAATGTTATTAGTTTTAATTTTAATAATAATAATCATAAGTGTATCAACAATAATAAGAATAATAATAATAGGAATAGATTTAATAAGGATTATAATAATATAAGGGTAGAGATTAACAACGATAATAAGATATTAAATTGTAACAGTTCTAATGTTATTACTAATAATTCTAGCAAAGGTAATAATAAGATTAGTACTAATAGTGTTAATAACCTTCACCCTTCTAGTAACAAGGTGGTCAATCTTTCCAGTTTTTCCTTTCCCCCTTCTATTTTTAAAGTTTTGGGTAAAGGGCTAAATTTTGCCTTAGCCCCTAGGAAGATCCCTGTGGATGATATCATTTGTGACATAGAGTTTGGGATCAGAGGTTTACCTGATAGGATCAAGGATACTATTAGGCAGGACTGTGCAGTTGTCTTGAGAAAGGCCAAGCCCCCTAAGCGCAACCTTAGCAAGGACGAATCTTTAGCTCTTAGATCCTTAAACCAGAACAAAGATATCATTGTTCTTAAGGCTGACAAGGGTGGTGTTGTCGTCATCCTTGACAGGGTTGATTACCAAAGCAAAATGTTAGATCATCTTCATAATAGTGGTAGCTACAAAAAGCTTCCCAAGAATCCTTTGAAGAAGGTTGCTAAGAATGTGGCTCTTGCCATTAAATCCATTAACTCAGTGAGTTCCCTGCACCATAAACTCATTGAGAGCAACCCTATTACTCCTAGAATCTATGGTCTCCCCAAGATTCATAAGGATGGAGCTCCCTTAAGGCCCATTGTCAACACCATTGGAGGTCCTACCTACCTTCTTGCTAAGTTTCTTGCGTTAAAGCTTAAGCCCTTAGTTGGTTGTACGGAGTCCTTTGTTAAAGACTCTGCTTCCTTTATTGATGTACTCAAGGACCTTAAGCTTGACCCTGGGGACATTCTTGTGAGCTTTGATGTAGTTTCTCTGTTCACTTGCATCCCTCTTAAGGAGGCCATGGAGGTAATCAACCGCCTAACTGACAATGACACTACCAGGTTAGTGGAGATCTGCCTCACTTCCACCTTTTTTAGTTTTGAGGGAGTGTTCTTCGAGCAAACTTGTGGGGTCGCCATGGGCTCCCCCCTTTCTCCTGTTTTTGCTAATATTTTTATGGAGGATTTCGATTCCAAGGCTCTAAGTTCTTCCTGGCTCTTGCCAAAGCTCTGGAAAAGGTATGTGGATGACACCAATGTCATCTGGTCTCATGGCCAAGAAGAATTAGATCTTTTCTTTGAGCATCTCAACAATCAATCCTAAGCCATTAAGTTCACTAAGGAGCAGGAAGTTGATGGTTGCCTCCCTTTACTTGATATTCTTATCTCTAGGAATAGTGATGGTTCCCTTGCCCACCAAGTTTTTCGGAAGAAGACGCATACATAGCAGTATCTTCATGCCAGTTCACACCATTTCCCTGCTCAAAAGATGGGTGTTCTCAATACCCTTGCTACTCGGGCCCTAAGGATCTCGGATAAGAAGAGTTTTGAGAAAGAAAAATCTCATCTCCTTGATGTCTTCGTTGAGAATGGTTATAGTAGATACTTGGGTCAGAAGGCTTTCCTTAAAGTCTCCAAGAATTCACTGTCTAAAAGGGAACCGAGGGAGCGTATTCTAGGAGTCCATCTTCCATTTGTTTAGGGGACCACTGATAAGATTGCAAGGATTCTCAAGATGCATAATGTCCCTGTGACCTTTAGGCCCCTGAACACCATTCTTTCATCCCTCAGATCAGTAAAGGATCCTATCGACCCCAAGGATATGAAAGGGGTTTATATTATCCCCTGCTCCTGTGGGACCCCCTATATTGGTGAGACCGGTTGCACCATTAATCAACGGATTAGTGAGCATGCAACTGACCTTAAGCATAGAAGAGCTAAGACCTTGGCTTTAGCTGAACATGTAGAAAAAACCAATCATCATGTTTGCATTGAGGCGGCTAGTGTTATTGCTAAGGTTTCGCATTTCCATCATCGGAAATTCAGGGAGGCTCTTGAGAATGAAAAGAGACCGAGCAATCTCAATAGAGAGGATGGCTGGAAAATCAGTTGGTGTTGGATTCCAGCACTCTCTTCTTAGTCGTTGGTTCGGCCCCCGCCTCATTTTTTTTGGGCTCGTATTATTTATAAAAAAAAAATTATTATTATTATTATTATTATTTTTTTTTAATATTAATTTCTCGCCTCTTATTTTTATTCTTTCTCGCCTTTTTATTTATCATTATTTATTTTATATTTCATTTTTTTTTATATTTATATTATACTATAATAATAATTAATAAATTAAATAATTTTATAAACAAATAAATTACCCTTTAAAACTAACCATTAAAATTATTTTATATTTTATTTAATCCTAACTTTTACCTTAACAAACTAATATTTTTCAAATATATATATATATAAATATATATATATATATATTAACAAATAATTTAATAAACGAATATATTACATTTTTGAACTTACCATTAAAATTATATATTTAGATTATTTTATCTTAACAACCCATTGTTATTATTTTAATTGTTTAAATAGATAAATAATTATTTTTAAAATAACTATTATTTTATTTATATATTTTATACCCAATTTACATTTTTCCATAAATAAATAATATAATTAATAATAATAATATTAATAATAAAAATAAAATAATATTAAATTAATAAATAAAAATTTGACCTGGGTCCTATAGTCAAAATTAGCCGTTATTCAAATTTAGCCGATGGAGTCTCTGCTCAGACTATTTAACATGCCAAGCTGGATTGGTTTCTTCAACTTGTCCTGACGATGAACCACACTAGTTGGTTCGAAACGCGTCAACAAATGGTTTCTCATGTGATTTTCGCCAAAAAATCTCTCATAAAATTGATATGGATCACAGAAGCCTCAACTCTACAAAAAGGTAATGTTTCAAGAACAGATAAGGTGAACAAGTCACACAGTTCAAAAGGAGAAGTCTCAAGGGAATGAAACCAAGAGTCAAATATTCTAGCAAACAACAATTTGATACACAACAAATAGGTAGAAGACAAGCTCAGAAGGATAGGACACACTGGCCAATCAGCAAACATAACTTCAAAATTAAAACCTATAGCAATCTTTGCGAGCGTCAAACTGACAACCTGCGTCGAAAATGAAATGTCGCACCACCTTGACTAGCAACTTTGCGACATCGTCACAAAAGTACACCAGACAACAGTGCCAAGCCTATTTTAGAGCCCGTCGTGACTATGAGATGATTTAATCACGCCAAACAATAGAAAGTGCAACTAATTAAATAAAGTAGATGCAACTATCATCGTGACTGTAATAAAATAAAAGGTGACAACCCCAAATCAAAGGAAATTTTTAAAAATTCAGTTGAGGAAAGGCCAGACCTATCACTTATGATAGAGGCCAGACTACCAGGAGTAGTCAAACAACCCACAATATGGAGAATTCTACCCAAAAAGTAAAGGAGACAATAATCAAGCAAAGAAAAATAAAATCAAGAGACAAAAGACACAGTTCCCTAGTGGAGTCGCCAACTTGTGAAGTAGGTAAGTTCCCTCTGTGGATAGAGACAACCCCTCTAGCCCTAGAGTGGGTCTAGTCACAATAAGAACAATATCAAAGCAAATTCCCTTAGATAGTTAATGTCATGAAGGCATACCTTCAAATCCTCATTTGATGAAGTTCTCGTTGTGTTGCTCCAGCTATCTTCCAATCACTTTTCTACCTGAAACAACATACAAAGAACAAAAACAAAAATAATAGAATACAACAAAAATGATCTACTTAAAGGGTCAGGGAACTTCAAGCTATCAATATGAAATTTGACATAATATATAGGAAATAAACCATTGATTTGTATTAATATGAACTAAAGTAGAACTTACAACCGTGCCTTGACGTCGTAGGTCTCCTTGAAGGGTCCTGTCAACATGTGTCCGCAAGAATTCACTCATGAATTGTCTCCCAAGAGGATGAATGACTCTCTCTCACCGAAAAGGCAAAGTTATGATGCTAGAACACTCATACAATCAAGCCAAATCCACACAAAACTATCCCAGGATGAGTTACATTAGAAGCTACTTCCAAACTCTAAGTTCAACTACTCTTACCCCTCCTCTAGCTCTCTCTCCCTCCCTATTCACCAGCAAATCTCAGCTATGAAGGAGGTATTTATAGGAGAAGGAGCCTCCATAAAAGATGGGAGAAAGAGCTTATCCCTTTGGGAGGTTTCACAAAAGGTGGAACAACCATCCCAAAGGAGAGAGTCGAGCTCATCTGATCCAAAACCAACCCTAGTACCACCCATCGACAATTTGTTAAAACAAACTTGCCAAAAGTAGCTCGTCGTGAATGAAATACAAGGACAGAGCGATGACATTGCTAGGTTTAGTTCAATCTTGGCCATCTTCGTAGCTGGAACAACTGATGACCTATGACGACCCAAAAACAGAGTTTAAAAAAGGTCTGCTCCAGGAGTAATGAACTAAGGTATTCTTCTTGATATGATAAGGAAGACACTGACACATAGTTTGCAACATGACACAAAGCAAATGTCAATAACATGGACCGGCAGTGTCTAGGATCAGGGAATGCAGGGTCAGTGACAAAACACTGTATAACACATGCAACAAAAGAAAGGCAAATGAGATCATGAAAGAATACATGGACATCTTCTCCTCACCCATAGGGGTACCATTGCACTGTCAGGTCAAGCATTCGTTCGATCTGACTCCTGAAGAAATTCTACCCAACAGGTTGATATATCTTCACTCCATTAAGAAAAATTCCAAGTACAAGCAGTGAAATCATTAACATCGAGTTCCACACAAGTTTTAGGTGGGCAATAAAGTTTGGTTGCATTTGCAAAAAAAAACGCCTTACCAAAGCCCATTGGAAGCTCAAAACACTCTGATATGGTCCTTACACCATTACCAAGGTTATGGGAGACAATGAATTTGAGCTCAACATTCCCCCATTCCTTGGCCTGCACCTAGTGTTCAATGTGGATCGCCTTTGACCATACTTCCCACCATTGTTGGACACATGAGACATTGTAGAACAGCTCACACCTACAAAGTTAAATCCAGACTGCATGTAACAAGCCACAACTGATAGGATCATGGAAAAACAAATCAAGAACACTCGACATCAAAGGATCCAAATATATCGAGTTGTCAAAGCAGGCCAACTCCTTCACCAAGGAAAGTGGCTCACCAAGGGCCAAGTTCAGTTGAAGTTTCCTCATCTCATGGAGGAACTCAATGCAACAGGGACCATTGCTTCATAAGGGGGGATGAATGATCCAGGTGGATAGTGGTGGCCACCTGCCTATTCCACTTCAACCCCCACCATTGTTTCTTTCATTTTTTTAGTTTCCTTATTTGTAACATAATTTACTATTTTTGGAAGTTTTTCAGGTGCTTAACTTTCAGAGCCATTTTGAGGCCCTAAACGATGTTTTTTGGAAAAAAAAATGGGGCCAAAACTAAGTTCATGCCAATGTTGGCCACTCAAAGGTTGTAGTCCTCATATAGATCTTTCTAATGAGGTATTGTGCACGTCAAACAAAGATTGCATGCTAAAGCTACGACCCTAGGAAATTGATGTACCAATTTACCCAAATGGATCCTATAGTTTTGGTGCTCCATATCCTAGGGTTAGGTTTTTGGATGTTTAGGGTTTTCCATTATTTCTCAATAATAAATGGGCCTCTGAGCCTCATTGTAACATAGTTCAGAGGCATGTAGCTGCCACATATCTTCTCAGAGATAAGCTACCATCGCCTGACTTAGTCTTATTTCCATTATGTTTGTAAGCATACTTCAGTATTTGATATTAATGAAATGAGGTGTTATTTCTGCCGCATCTTTGTATTTATGGTTATATATGTAATTTTTTGCATTCTTGTTTAAATTTGGATCACTTATGCTGCAACATCAAAGCCATCGCTATTGCTCTACCGATATCTTCGTCAAGATCATGACTGAGATTATGATTACCATCGTCCAGAATGCATGTCGCGATAGAGTGTCACTGTTGGATAATGTCATATATGCCTAGACCATGGCTGTGTTTTCTTCATGCACCGAGATTGTCATGAGACTATTCATTATGCCAAGATAGTGATCATTGTGATACTTTACTTTTGGGGTACCCATATGAGAAACACAGAACCATTGTACTCATCCGAAGTATTGAACCACATTACTTATTAGAAGTCCTGAACCATTGTACTTTCCTCCAAAAATATCAGATTAATCCAATTTCTATACCCTTCTTTTATGCAGGCCCTAACTGGTTATTTATAGTGGTTTAGTCTCCATAATAAGACGACATGATATAATGAACTATTGTGTCTTCGTTTTATGAGTTGACATGAGTTCCTTTGTGCATTTAGAGGTTGACAAAGAAAACGATTGTGTGCTTGTCATTGGAGGGCTATTTCATAATGTTTATGACTCAAATGCATTTGATACATGCCCAAGAAGGGTTCTTCATGACATTGAATCTTTGACTTTTAAATATAAATCCTAAGGCTCTCAATGGGAGCCATCTATACATAAAAATTCTTGCTCATGAAACCCATGACACAAGCATATTAATAAATTCATTTTCTTGTTTACAAAAATCATATATGTCATTATGAAGACCGAACCTAGTTACCCTTTCTTCAACACTCCCTCTTAACTAGGGAGGTATTCATAATGGTACTTGGTCGTTCTCAATCCGAATAATTTCTCATAAGAAGAATAAAATTAGCAATCCATATATATAACATCAAAGTAACCAACATTATTTCCATTCCAAGGCCTTGACTAACATCTCTATCTCTCATTAGATCAGAGCACAATGTTGGCGATACCAATGACTATAGACACCTTCATCATTGTCTCTCAAGCAACATACCCACCCGGGTGGTCACTGAGTATGAACTTCTAGGACTATTCTTATCTTGGGTTCCCAACCCTCAAAGAATATCGGTCCTCTTGCCTACTCTTATCTTGGATGCCTTACTGTTGAGGGATTTTATCCCCTAGGGCTTTTGGGCTGAACCCTAGCAGACTGAAAGTTGTCTAAATAAAGAAACATGCACACACACAACCATTATGCTAGAAAAATCTATTTCTAAAGTAAGAAGGACGTACCTCAGGTCCTACGTTCGGGTATTTCCTCAAGGGTCCAAACCCTTCTTCACGTCCCTTTCGCTCCTTTGCCCTGCAAAACCAACAATTCCAAAGAATGCAGCAGTATATGGACAAGATTTATACAAAAATCATCTTTATGTTATACAAGAAAGGAGTTAGTTATGAACTTTTAGACATCCATTCATACATGAAATTCAAACATGAACATCATTAACATAAAGAAGAAGCATATCGGG
>APFE030310386.1:112304-127570 GCA_000404065.3 Pinus taeda
CCACCAGCATTATTGCCAGATTTATTTGCATCAGGCTTCCCATCCTAGTTCTTTTTCTTACCTCGTCCTTTCTTTTTCCCATTGGAATTTTGATTTCCTTTGGGGTTATTAGATTGGAAGGCATTAATCGAAGAAGTTTGGGAAGCCGAAGGGTTAGACGATGTGACTTGGTTGTTAGAGGTAGTTTGTAAAGACAACTGCTGCAATTGATTCAACAAGTTCACCGTATTCATGTCTACCGACCCAACGATACCATCTGCTTGGGGACCTGGCTTCGGCTTAGCTACGTCAACCTTAGACCCAGGAGCATCTGGAAAGTACTTTTGTAGGATCCCAGACTGAGAGTAGATCAATTCTAATTGTTGGGCCCTAAAAATGGCTTGCTCTTCAAAATAGACCCCAGACATGGAGACATCCTTGGAGATCTCAGGTATCAAAGACTTCAAGAACCACTCGAGACGGTACTCCGGAGGGATTTTGGCTTTAATGAGCCTCTTTCTTCGTTTCCATTCCTGAATATGATTAGAAATGTGAGTTTCCCTATCCTGATGAAAAGTGGCCAGTAGTTCGGTTCCGACATCATACCAGACGGGCAACTGAAAATGGTTCAAGAAAATATTGGCTAAGTCGGTGAATGATGTAAAGCTGCCCCTAGGAAACTCTATATACCATTTAGCCACGTTACCAATCAAGGTGCGTTGAAATAATCTCAACCTAACCGAGTCATCGGTCAGGGAGTTCGATGAGCACCATAAGTAGAACATGGTTACATGGTCGCTCGGGTCCTCACCACTCTTCCCTTCGAATTTTGGAATATCCGAAGGGAGTTTAGTTGGGACCGGAGGCCAGGCTAGATTGTACTTGATTGGGTCGTTAGTTAACTTAGTGAGATCTGGCAAGTTCAACATTGCCAGAAACGGAAGTCTAGGAGGAGCTTGGGGATTCCACCCTGACTGGGCGGAGCTCCCAAAGCTCTGAAAAGATTGTCCTGGATTTTGGAAGGCACCAGGCTGCCCGAAGTAACCAGTAGAACCCGCTGAACCAAAAGGCAAGCCTTGTGACCCAACAAAATTTGGAGCTTGACCAAATCCAGCCGTATATCCACCATACCCAACAAAGTTTCCTCCTAAAGGATTGTAAGGAGTTGATGACCCCTGATATGGATTCCAAGCCGAAGCTAGCGAGGAATACTTTGGAATGAACTAACCATGGTATACGGCCTATTTCCATATTGGCCGAAAAATGGATTCCCAGTTCTGGCACTACTAAGCCCAGGGTTATTCCCACCTTGGAAAGGGTTGTTGCTTTGTCCTACAGAAGAAAAAGACATGGATCCTATCATGGGGTTGGAATGTGGTATATGACCACTTCCGAATGGAAAACCTTGGAACAAAGCCGATCCATTCATCATGGAAGTGGTGGCCCCAAACGGAGCTGAAGGAATGTACTGTGAATGGGCGCCAAATGGGAAGAATCCAGAACCAAAAGCATTGGTTTGGGAATTTCCATTCATGGACGGAATGGAGGTAGACCCAACAAAAGACGTGCTAGCAAAAGATCCAAATAAAGAGACGGAGGGGATGGAAATAGTTCCTCCCCCTTGTATAGATATGGGAGTCTGTACAGTCGTAGCACTTGTAGAAGCCATGCTTCCAGTAGTGGTCATCGAAGGTAAGCGCGTAGCGTAACCTAGACTTGACGGTCTATGCGTTGGAGTCGAAACGTATTGTAATATGTGTGGATGACTGGATGGTAGAGGAGAATTCAGATCCGCTAACAACTCTGTAAGTTCTTCTACCTCTATATTATCCTCCGCTTGCAAGAGAACTCGAGAAAGAACTGGAGTGTTCCTCTCTTGCTCCGCGGAAGTAACAGGCCTTGCTTCAATACTAATGCCCCCGAGAGGAGGATCAATCCCCGATCCATCAATTTCCGTGGGACGAAAACCACTGGTATTATTACCTCTGCGCCTTTTAGGAGAAGGCTCTAAATTCGGTGGTGAAAGACCCCGAAGTCTTCGAGATCGTTTAGGAGATCAGTTAGAAACTTTGAGTTTATTGTTTAAGATCTAACTAAAGACTTAAAAAATTTAAAGCCAGGCCAACTAAGAGCATAGAGCACCCACTATAAAGTCCCTAAAGATACAGCTCGTCAAAAAACTTCCAAGTATTTCCACTCCGGGTGATTAGGACCGGACACCAAAATACGAGAAAGTGAAAAATAAGGGGCCTTCCGAAGATAGGCTGGGATGATGAGGGCCCAGGCCTATCAACAAAGGTAATAGAGGAAGTTACGCTGACCTCCTAACAACAACCTGCGCCGGTGCAAGCCCCCAAGCTTCGCAAGGGTGCCCTCCAGTAGTACTGTCGAGAGTGATACAACGTCGACCTCAGGTGCCACAAGGTTCCCCTCCGCAGCCACCTATGTAGTTCCCTAGGAGTGGCAACTATGGATACCAACTCGTCGCAGAAGCTAGGCGGAACAATCATGAGGTAAGTTCGGACAAGTAGGAGAGGGGGTATCTCTCTTCCCTGTCTTCACAGACCCTCATGCTAAACTCCCAGATCCAGAGCTTTCCTGGTCTTCCTAACACTATTGGATTTTCTCTCGTTACTCAGACTCCTATGTTTGACATTTAAATGGCCTTGGAGAGTTAACTCTCCACTCGCCTAATCCAAGGCCCTAAAATCCTAAAACTTGTTGGTGTATTTAACTTAAAAGAAAAATTTCTAGTGAATTTTAGTTAGCGCTTGATTTTAAGGGTTGTTCTTTAAGTCATGGGATGATGGAAGTGAAACTAGAGGTGTTTTTTCGACGCAAAAGAAATTATCAAAACCTAACTATATGCATGTGCACTTTGTCATTGTTTTTCGATGAAGAGTAATTTCTACAGGGTTCGAAAGGAAACTTCTAATGAAATAAACTTTTCTTTTCTTTTTCTTTAATTCACACTTCACACTCAAAAGTTAACAAAACTATTTATGCCTAAAGAGATGCAAATCTATCCTAATGCAACGACTATATGCTTGATGCAAGATTGAAAACAACTCTAAAACAAGAAATGAAAGTTGCTTTGCTTATCAAATTTTCTTTTTCCACTTACAATGTATAGATGGAATATGAGATGCTACCATTCATTTCATCTAAAAACTAAAAGCAAAACTCAATATAAACATAAAGCTCTTTCACTCACCAAAAGGAAACCAAATGAAAAGCAAGTTCAAGAAAGAAAAACAAAAAAATTTCAAAAAATTCTCTTCAAAGTAGCAACAAGAAAGTCTTTTCAAAAATGCTCTCAACAAAAACTGAACTTTGCGATTGAAACAATAAGCAAGAAACACTTTTGCAAGTTGACACCATAAAATGAATGAAAACTCAACAAAAACAAATGTGTTTAAAGATGCTTTTTAACAATCGAAAGCAGCAATGAAAGCTTTGGTAACAAAGACCAAAAAAGATCAAAAAGACAATTTCAAGAAAGCATCAATTGACAACTTTGATGAAACAAAGAAGTAGATGGTCACAAAAAGCGGTTTTGTCAAGCAAACAAAAAGTCACCAAAAGAAAAATTCAACACAAAGATTGATAACAATCTTTCTGCTCTGATAAATCAAAGCATCGAAGATTCTAATTAGGAAATATTGCGTGATTTTAGCAAAAAGACGATGACGCTTGCAAACACAAAACGAGACCAATACTCCTTATAATCAGAGAGAAATCAGAGTAAGACGCTTGCTGTAACACAGAAAACTGATACTAACAAAAATGACTGTTTCAAACCGAATTAAACCACCAGACAAACTTCAGAGACACAAAAATTTATAAATCTTGAAACTTGCCATATATAGGCGACTGTATTTATGTGCAGATTGCGTGTATACGTGACTGTGCCTGAGGAAACCTGCGTATACGTGGGTTTACTTCAGGAAACAACCGTATGTCCGCTTCTGTAACTAAGGAAAACAGCGTATATGAAAGATTTCAAGAAAAATAAAAAACAAACTGAAGAAACTGGCAAAACTTAGAATTCAAGAACAGACCAGACCGTAACAGCAAACCAACAAGCAACTGAGCCCTGATTGGCTTGACAAACACCCATACTAGGAACAACAAGAGTGTTGTCCCCAGTGGAGTTTCCAATTCTGTTGAGGGATTTGCTCCCCTAGGGATTTTGGGTGGAAACCCGAGCAGACTGAAAGTTGGCTAAATAGAGAAACACACATTCACACAACCATTATGCTATAATAAGCAAATTCTAAAGTAAGAAGGGCATACCTCAGGTCCTACGTTCGAGAAGTTCCTCAAGGGTCCAAACCCTTCTTCAAGTCCCTTTCGCTCCTTTGTCCTGCAAAACAACCAATTCCAAAGAATGCAGCAGTATATGGACAAAGACTTATAAAGAAATCATATTTATGTTATAAAAGAGGGAAGTTAGTTATGAACTTTAAACAACCATTCACATATGAAATTCAAACATGAACATCATAAACATAAAGAAGAAGCATATCGGGAACCAAGACGTGTTTCTTTATTATAGACAAATAGAATGTACAAAAAGAATAATATCACCTGAGTAACCTTTCGCAGGCTCCAAGCAAAGCTTCCTTCCGGATCCATCCAGCCTCAAGCCTCTAGCATATCTCCTTCCAAGACTCACTCCATGATGCCATAACTAGTGGATGAACATCAACACACAAGGAAACAAGAGTTTCTTGTACAAATGGGGGAAGTGCAGAAGGAACAAGGGTCTTCAGACTTGGTCAGGGGAAAAATCTCAGTATAATAACCTTTCTCTCTCTTCTCTCCTCCTTTAGGCCTTCCCTTTGATGTCTTTTTATACCACTCCCAAAGTAGTTTTTTAGTTAGGAGTTGGTTGGGAACAGTTGGGCCACGGGCACTAACAGGTGATCAGCAGGTGAAACCTGCGATCTTTGCCCGAAAATAAGGAGTTTTATATTTTTTTAAGTGTTTTAATACATATACACGGGTTGGGTATATGTATACCCGCATATACACGCGTTTAACTCAAGGCAATGTCGCGTACAAGGAACAAAACATTGTTTTTTAAATTTGCGACCAGGTCTGGAAGGAGGGGTTGCCCTAGGCCATGAGTGCAGCATAACAAACCATAATAGTGAGATTTTGAGCTATAACAGATAACCGTCAGAATCTAGGAAAAAAATTACTTTTTATGAAAAGCTCCAAATGATGAAATTAGGAAAATTTCAATGGGTAAACACTAGAAGGATGAGGGAACAGTCCCCTAATCAGCATAATCAGTGATGAAGAGAGATTTTTGGGTCCAAAATGCTTCTAGTGGGAAGGAATGATCAGTGATAAATATTTTAGCTAAAAACTTAAAGTGCTTAGAATTGATTTAGACATAAACAATCAAATAGAGTTCATAACTAGGATTCCAATACTACAAACGGTTCAAAAAACTAATGTCGTATGCAAACCTTAGAGCTTCTGAAAGTTTGGTCAAAAAGTCAAAGTTTGACTACGGTTGACTAGATACCCAGTCAACATGTAGAGAATATTCTCCAGTTTCAGCCAGTGACACTTTGACAAGTGCCATATTCAGATTTGCTAGATGGTTTGTGAAGAGGTGATTTTGCCAATAACCTCCAAGGAATGAATAATTGTGGAATATTGGTTAAGTTTTGAAATTAGTTATATATATTATTTTATATAGTTTTAATACCATATATATATATATATATATATATATATATATATAATATCATTTTTTAACATATTATATTTCACTAATATATATATATATATATATTCCAAACCACATTATTTTAAACCATTTATATTATTTTTATGCATTGGTAAAGGTTTAATATTAAACTATGCTCCGCATTTTTTGATACAGGTGGATGTTGGTGGCCACCCACCTATCCCATTTCGACCCCCACGACTGTCTCTTTCAGTTTTTCAATTTCCGTAATTGTAGCACAATTTACTATTTTTAGCAGTTTTTCGAGTCCTAAACTTCCAGAGTCATTTTGAGGCCCTAAACGGCGTTTTTTTAGGAAACATGGGAGCAATATGGGGCCATGGACCAATGTTTCTCTTCCCAAAGTTGTATTTCTTGGATAGATCTTTCTAACAAGATATTGTGCGCGTCTAACAGAGATCGTATGCCAAAGTTACGACCCCAGGAAGTTGATGTACCAATTTACCCAAACGGGGCCCACAGTTTGGCGTTTCATCTTCTAGGGTTAGTTTTTGGGATGTTAATGGTTTTCCATTGTTTATCAACAATAAAGAGGCCTTCAAGCCTCATTGTAACATAGTTTAGAGGCATGTAGCTGCCACATCTCTTCTCAGAGATAAGCTACCATCACCCTAGATGGTTTATTTCCAATTCTGTCTGTAAGAATATTTTAGTATTTTATATTAATTAAATGAAGCATTATTTCCATTGCATCTCTGTGTTTATGGTTATCTCTATAATTTTTTGTGTTCCAATTTAAATCTATATTAGTGGTATCAGAGCGGTTTTCTTTGTCTTTGGTTTTCTTTGCATGTCCCCAACAAGGTTAGGATATAAGGAGTTAGGGCTTGAATTGGTCGAACCTTTGCAAGACCACCCTCGTAAATCCCAACGGCCGCCCGTGGCGGATGAAAAGAAAGATGAGGGGGCAAGAGATACTATCAAAATCTTTCTCAAAGAAGCCCTCGAGTGACAAAGGAACGTGATGATGGACAACTTTGCCCAAATCCTTCAGCGGCTACCCAGAGGCGATGCATCGACTTCCAATAGCTACTCTAGAAATGCCACACCGTTTAAGGTATAAGTCAATTTTGAAATCCCCATCTTCGAGGGTCAAATAGACGCATATGCCATAGATAAATGGTTAAATCTACTAGATGGGTATTTTTCTGTTCATGAATTTTTGAGTCGGGAAAAGATTGTTTTCGCTCTTCTCAAAGCAGCCCCCCACATCAACGACTGGTGGGAAACCTGCTACAAGCAGAAGAATGAAAGCATGGGCTCACTATTTTCAACTGCACCCACTTGGGATTCATTCTGGGATGCCCTTAAGGAGCAGTACTACCCTGTCAAAAGCTATGAGGACAAATACATCAAATGGACTACACTGCGGCAGGGAAGAGACCAAGATGTGTCGGAGTTCACAAAAATTTTTCATACTCTGCACACACAGTTGGGTATCAAGGACTCTAAGCTACATTTGGTACTCAAATACTGCAGCTACCTATATAGATACATCTAGGAAGAGGTGGAGTTCCTGAACATCTCCTCGCTCGGCACAACATATCGATACGCTATCAAAATCGAGCAAAAGTTTAAACAGAGGAAGCAAGACTTTGGATCTGCAAATCCAAAGACCAAAGGACAAAGCCAAGGTAGGGTGACCCAAGACAACCCGTCGAAGCCACAAGAAAAGAACAACACCACGAAGTCGAAGAAGGACACAGGAAAGTGGTGTGAGTTCCACAAGAGTCCCACTCATAACACAAGTGAGTGTCAGACCAAGCAGTCGCTGGTGGTTGAGATGAAGGCTTCAGAATCAGATGCATGTTCCGACCCTGAGTCAGAACCTGACAAGGGGAATGGAAAAGGGAAGCAGATCATTGATGCAGAGCCTAGTGTCACTGTTGCCACCACCAAGATCCAACAGAATGAGCCCGAAGATCTAGAGGAGGGGGATCGTCTTTTCCACTCATAGATGTGGGTGAAGTGTTCAATGCTGCAATTCATTCTCGATAATGGCATCCAAAAGAACCTCATTTCAACAGAGGTGATGAAGCGATTGGTCCTACCGCCTACACCACACCCGCAGCCATACAGTATCGGGTGGCTTCATGAAGGACAAGATCTCAAAATTCACCAGCAGTGTCGCCTTCCCTACATCATCAAGCCCTTCACAAACAAGCTATTGTGTGATGTTACACCTCTGGATGTTTGTGATGTATTATTAGGCCAGCCATACTTATGGAGGCGACATGTTGTGTATGAGTCAAGGCCTGGCGCTATCATTATTTCTTTGGATAATTCATTATATAGGATACTGGAGGTAGACCCACCTATCGTACCCTCTTTGATCTCTACTAAGAAAGGCAGCAAGCTCATCTCCCAGACTAGGAAATTCATTTTCTGTCTGATTCGTTCCCAAAGTAAGGGGAAGATCGTCACCACATCCATGACCCCCGCGAAGGGTTCCTCCATGCAACAACATCAGCAAAGGAATACGGTCATGACAAAACACAGGATCAACTTCTCCTCACCCATAGGGGTACCACACAAGCTTCAGGTGGGCAACAAAGTCGGGTTGCATCTGTAGAAAGAACGCCTTACAAGATCCCATCAGAAGCTTTGACCACGTCGACATGGTCCTTACACCATTACTAAGTTTGTGGGAAATAATGCTTTGGAGCACATCATTCCTCCATTCCTTTGCCTACACCAAGTGTTCAATGTGTACCACCCTCGACCATGCTTCCCACCATTATTGGACAAATCTGAGATTGCAAAACAGCTCACTAAGGACCAAGTTCAGCAAATGGAGGAACTCAATGCAATGGGGACCATTGCTTCCTAAGGGGGTAGGAATGATCCAGGTGGATGTTGGTGGCCACCCACCTATCCCATTTGGACCCCCATGACTGTCTCTTTCAAGTTTTTCAATTTCCGTAATTGTAGCACAATTTACTATTTTTGGCAGTTTTTCGGGTCCTAAACTTCTGACGCTGTTTTGAGGCCCTAAACGACGTTTTTTTGGGAAAACTAAGAGTAACATGGATCCATGGACTGATGTTTCTCTTCCGAAAGTTGTAGTTTTCAGATAGATATTTCTAACGAGATACTGTGTGCGTCAAACGGAGATCGTATGCCAAAGTTACGACCCTGGGAAGTTGATGTACCAATTTACCGAAATGGGGCCAACAGTTTAGCATTTCATCTTCTAGGGTTAGGTTTTGGGATGTTAAAGGTTTTCCATTGTTTCTCAACAATAAATAGGCCTTTGAGCCTCATTGTAACACAGTTCAGAGGCATGTAGACGCCACATCTCTTCTCAGAGATAAGCTACCATTGCCCTAGCTGGTTTATTTTCAATTCTGTTTGTAAGCATATTTCAGTATTTTACATTAATGAAATGAAGTATTATTTCCGCTGCATGTTTGTGTTTATGGTTAGCTCTGTAATTTGTTGTGTTCCTGTTTAAATCCAGATCATTTTTCCAAGGTTCAATTCATATTAATATGTCAAAGGTTTTATAACGGAAAAAAGTATGTGTAATGGGGTGGCGTCGGAGTTTGAACCCTAGACCTACCGTCCCACCAAATATATTTGTTACCACTAAACCACACAGGAAAGACTTGAAGACCATGCCAACCTTCATGTATTTAACCTTCAGTGCGAACCAAGGGTGGAGAATTAAAACTTAAACTATGCTTATCCGCTTTAATTAAGGATCAACATTAATTAAGCAGCAATTTAACTAAAGTTTAGTCTGGAGGCAGTTTCGGTGGTGTCTGCAACTATGGCATAATTCCTATTTTTGGAAATTTAACTCACAGTGCTTCCAGGTTTTGTGGAGGAAATGTAGGAAAAATTGGTTTTGCGATAGCTGAGGAACTTCTTAGCCACATTTTGAAAATGAATAGTCATTTTTGGCTGATTGGCATGCTAGACACTCATTGGAGTAGGGTACGGAGGAAGAAGAGGCCATATATATGTTTTTTTTTCACTTGAATATTTTTAAAGCCTTTGGCCACTAGGGGTTGAAGGCCATTCCCAGAGCAGCCGGTAACCAAATTGAGTAAAAAAATAGTCATTTTTGATATATTTGAATGTTTTAAACTCATTGGAATAGGTTCCAAGAGCATTGGATGCATGTAACAACAACTTTAGCACTACTGAATCTAATACAAAGGCCCAAACTATGAAGCTGGACCAAGGAGATGTAGCCGAGGAGAGGTGAAATCCTTCAACAAACATTTGTGTATTTTGCTTTATTATTTGTGCTTGCTACGTTTTTATATGTTGTTGTTCAGCCATTTAATTTCATGCTTTTAAGTTCATGCAAATCACTAAATTTCACCAAGTTAGATGAATTGATAATCACATGCTCATGGATAAACTCTTTATGGATAAGAAAACCAAAGCAAAGAAAATTTTATATCTGGAAATGATACTAGCACAACATGAACTAGAAATCAATTTCAGATCAAGTTGGTATCAGAGCACAAATTTGCTTGCTTGATTTTCTTGAAGGGTTTAAAGGTTGCAAAATTGTGATGCTTACAAGGTTAAAGTTGTAGAAAGGAGAAGGGAAGTTATTGGTTGCAACTCATAAAGTAATGCCCAAAAGAAGGAGAGCCACAAGACCATAATCTCCAACACCCAAAGTTCCGATTCTTGTTGCACTTGAAGCTCCTCAAGTTTTGTCTTCAATTGAGATTGAATAGGTACAATTAGTACAAATTTCTAAGCCTGAATCCATAGCCATTATGTTCGGAGAAAAAGAGCTTGGAGGTCCCTCTTTAGAAGAGGAAGAATTCAAGAAATATTTCTATAATTTGATTGAGATGGTTAAAGTCCTCTAGGAAGAGAGGAACACTAGAATGGTTGGAGAGAGCTATAAATCTCCACATGGAGAAGGAATCTCAGAGAACAAAAAATATGATAAAAAGGATTCCAAAGGGAATGGTGGAAAGCCACCTCCATTCCACCATCCTCATCATCTTCACCATCTCACACAACATCATCTTCCACTAGCGTCACTGCCCATACTCATTCCAAAACCCCAAAAGGAAAATCTCCATTACTCAAATTGGACATAAAATTTGAACTTCCCATGTACAATGGAGAAGCGAATGTAGAAAAGTTGGACAATTGGATTCAACAGTTGGAGGTATACTGCAGAATTCAGAACCTTCAAGAAGATCACATAAAGATCCATTTGGCTTCACTGAGGCTAGAAGGAGCTACACTAGTTTGGTGGGTAGCAAAGACTCAAGAGGAAATGAGAATCCATGGTAATATATCCATTACTTGGGTTGAATTTGTTTCTGAAATTAAAAGACAATTTTATCCTTTAGCTTTTATGCAAAAATCCATTATGAGTTGGCAAAATTTTAGGAATCTTAAAGGTCAAACAGTCCAAGATTATACATAGGAGTTTAGAAAAAGGTATTTATTGTTGGGAGTAAACTTGAATTCACAAGACACACTATTGAAATATATTGGAGGTTTACATTCCTATTTGCAGCATGCTATCCTTATGTTTAACCGAAGCAACTTAGATGAAGTATGTGTGCAAGCCTTGCACCTTGAGGCAAGGGGAAACAAAACATAGAGGAGAAAGGTGAAAGTGAGCGTAAGGGAAAAGAGAAGAGAGGAAAATGGAAGGGAAAGAAGAATGCAAGTATCAAAAAAGAGAAGGAAAAACTCACATGAAAAATTGTTCAAAGACTGGCCATGATGAAGACCACTGTTGGCAACTTCATCTAGAATTAAAACCAAATAGAATGAATGCCAAAGAGAAGGGAAAAATTGTTGCTATAGCTAGAAAAGACTTAGGGTTAGATTCAAGAGATATGAAAAAAATTACAGCTATGGGTTTGAAAGGTCAACATGTTGAAAGTAATAGTTCCTCAAATAGTCACAACAACACTCCAAATGAAGACAAAATGGAAGAGTTGTTCAGTGTCAAAGTAATCTCAAATCATACCAAGATTGATGCACTCTTTGATAGTGGATCACAAGAAAACCTGATTTCAGAAGACTTAGTTAAAGAGCTTAAACTTGAAACCATACCAGATCATAAACCATACCCTTTGGGTTGGATAGTTAAGGATGCCAATTTACAAGTTTTAAGGAAATGCATTTTTAGATTTTTTATTACTACAAACTTTGTTGATGAAGTCGAGTTAGACGTGGTTCCACTTGACATTTCTGGAATTATCTTGAGAAGTCCATATTTGTATGACAGGAAAGCGGTGTTTCATCGCTATGAGCACAAATATCATTTTCTTAAAGATGGGGTGAAGTATATTGTGAGAGCTCATCACAAGAAACTGAACATTTCTTTAGTTAATGTAGGGAAAATGAAGAGGCTAGGGAATGCAAGTCAGAACTTGACATTGTTGATGATCAAACAAAGAGATGTTTTGAATCATAATTTTCATAAATATTCTTGTGTTTGTAATGAGTTGTTTCAAAATGATAACAGGTTTCCTTTCAAAGAAGGTGAAAAACATTTGCAGCAGCGAAAATTGGTGTTGAGCAGTGTTGAAAACAAGGTGTCGATGCAAGAAGTTGTAAAGGTGAAAGAGAAGAGGACAAAGCAACTTGGAAAATAAGGTATGGATTTCAAAAACGTTCATTTTCGGTTTCCAAAAGGCACATTACAATGGCGAAGAAACTTGGGCAAGAGTCGACTCAAGTACAAAGCAAAAGTAGCTAAAAATCGCCATAGAGACAAAGTGGAAGGTGAGAAAAATTCTAAGTTTCCTTTGATTGTTGACCAAGGTAGCAACAAGATGTTTTCTGCAAAATTAGATTTTTGTTTTGCAAACTGAGAAATATTGTAGCATGATGGTGTCAAAGACAACAACAGATGGTTGTCAGAATCAAGGAAAAAATTGATTTTTTAGGAAAAGCTCCAAATGATGAAATTAGGAAAATTTTAATGGGTAAAGACAGGAAGGATGAGGGAACAGTCCTCTAATCAACATAATCAGTGATCAGGAGAGATTTTGAGGTCCAAAAGGCTTATAGTGGGGAGGAATGATCAAGAATCAATATTTTAGCTAAAAAAATGAAAGTGCTCAGAATTTTTGCGGACCTAAACGACTAGATAGAGTTCATCAGCAGGATTCCAATTTTGCAAACGGTTCAAAAAACCAATAGCGAATGCAAAAGTTAGAGCTTCTGAAAGTTTGTTCAAAATGTCAAAGTTTGACTAGGGTTGACTGGATGCCAGTCAGCGTGCAAAGAATATTCTCCATTTTCAACTAGTGATACTGTGACAAGTTTCATCTTCAAATTTGTCAGATGGTTTGTGAAGAGGTGATTTTGCCAATGACCTCCAAGGAATGAATAATTGTGGAATATTGGTTAAGTTTTGAAATTGGTTATATATATTATTTTATATAGTTTTAATATATATATATATTATATATATATATATATATATATATATATATATATATATATATATATATATATATATATATATATATATATTCCAAAATGCATTATTTTAAACCACTTATATTATTTTTATGCATTGGAAAAGGTTTAATATTAAACTCCACTCCTCATTTTTCCAAGATTTAATGCATATTAATATGTCAATGGTTTTATAACAACAAAAGGAATGTGTAATGGGGTGGGGTCGATGTTTGAACCCTGGACCTACCGCCCCACCAAATATCTTTGTTACCAATACACCACACAGGAAAGACTTGAAGACCATGTGAACCTTCATATATTTAACCTTTAGTGCGAACCAAGGGCGGAGAATTAAAACTTAAACTGTGCTTATCTGCCTTAATTAAGGATTAAATTTAATTAAGAAACAGTTTAACTGGAGTTTAGTCTGGAGGCAATTTCGACGGCACCACCAACTATGGTAGAATTCCTACTTTTGGAAATTTAATTGTCAGTTCTTCCAGATTTGGTGGAGGAAATGTAGGAAAAATTGGTTTTGCCATAACTGAGGTAGTTTTCAGCCAAATTTTGAAAATGAATAGTCATTTTTTTTCCAATTGGAATGATAGGAACTCATTGGAGTAGGTTGCAGAGGTAGAAGAGGTCTTCTACAGGTATTGTTGGTCACTTGAATATTTTTTAAGCCTAGGGCCACCAGGTGTTGGAGGAAATTCCCAGAGCAGCTGGTAACCAAATTGAGTCAACAAATAGTCATTTATGATAGACTTGAATGTTTTAAACTCATTAGAATAGGTTCCAATAGCATTGGGTGCATGTAAAAACAATTTAGCACTATTGAAGCTAATACAAAGGCCCACACTATGAAGCTGGACCAGGGAGATGTAGGCCAGGAGGGGTGAAATCCTTCAACAAAAATTTGTGTATTGACCTCTGTTATATGTGTTTTCTATATTTTTATATGTTGTTGTTCAACCATTTAAGGTCATGATTTTAAGTTCATGCAAAACACTAAATTTCACCAAGATAGATGAATTTACAATTACATGCTCATGGATAAGAAAATAAAAGTAAAGAAAATTTTATATCTGGAAATGATAGTAGCATAACATTAACTAGTAATCAATTTCAGATCAATTGCTATGTTCATTTAATGGAAAAGGTGCATAAAAAGTTCTCTGGCTCTATTTCTTTGAGGATATGCTCCAAAGTCCATGACCAATGGATGAACAATGGTGTGATAATTCACAAAGGGGTTTTGAGTACTTGTTGTTTCAAAGCATTGTCATTACACCCTGAATTGTTGCTACACCTCAAGCATTGTTGTTACAGCGCGGGATGTTGACTACATCGCACTTGTCTAGGATAGTGGGTACTATTCTTGATCTGAAATCACCCCTAGGTGACCTCAGGAAATTAATGAAGGTATTACAGACTCATGTGTTGGTGTGTGTGTCTATGTTATCTTAGGCAACAGATCGATAAGATTGAAAAATACATAGACACTTGAAACAGTAGGAGATCACAGTAAGCAAAACAGAAACACAACAAAATTTAATAAGGAGTTCACCCAATCCTCCTGGGCTACGTCTCCTGGTCCAGTCTTCAGCATTGGCCTTTTTATTATGTTTTTAAAGCACAGTCTTACAATAAGGAGCTCAATCTAAGTCTCACTTGACAGAGGATGATCAGTAGGATGGCACTTGGAATTCCCAAGTCCTTAGAGTTCACAGATTCCCCATACCGAATTTCGACCTTAATTGGTCTCTGTCTGCTCGATGCTTCCCTTACTTTGATGGTCAACTCGGCTGCTCTATTCTCTACAATTTTTCCTTTCTTTTTTGTGTCTCTCGGCCTTCGGCTTCTTCACTACTTCTCTGCCTCACTGTCTCTCTCTCTTTCTCTATCAATTCATGGCTTTAAAGCCAGTTCATTCCTTGACTGTTCATTTTGGCTTCCCGACTTTCTAGATCGCCTGCCTCTGTCCGCTGGGACTTCTCTGCCCTGCATCATCATTTGTTATGAAACCAGCTCAAGAAAAGATAGAAAAGATAGATCAACGCCTTAGAATTCAGCCTCTTCGAGGGGGCAACCTCCTTTACATTACATAAAT
>APFE030310386.1:133424-143548 GCA_000404065.3 Pinus taeda
GTGTTGAAGGATTTCTGTTGTTTGCCTCCCCACTCAAACACCTTGTTCAATCCTATTAAAATATGTAAGGGAGCTGAAATTAAGGAAAAGTTAGAAATGAACTTTCTCCAATATTGTGTTGCTCCTAAGAAGCTCCTAACTTCTATAGTAGATTTGGGTTTAGGCCAGTTTACAATGATTGCCACCTTAGAGGGATCTATCTTCAATTCACCACCCCCGACTATATGTCCCAAATAATTTAGAGATGTTTTGACAAATTCACATTTTGAGAGTTTAACATAAAGTTTTTCTCTTTTCAAAACATCTAGTGTATGCTTAACATGCTTCAAATGTTCTTCTCACATTTTGCTAAATATCATAATTTCATCTAGATATACAATAACAAAATCATCAAGAAAAGGTCTGAGTACATCATTCATTATTCTCATGAAAGTAGCAAGAGAATTAGTTAAGCCAAAAGCATAACTAGCCACTCATACAATCCCTGCTTTGTTTTGAATGCAATCTTCCATGCATCTTGTTCTGCAACTCTGATATGATGATATCCACTATGCAAGTCTAACTTGGAAAAATAAACAACTGCTTTCAATTGATCTAATAGATCATCTATGCGAGGAAGGGGATAACGATTTTTTATTGTTATCTTATTCATTGATCGGTAATCAATGCACATTCTCCACGAGCCATATTTCTTTCTCACCAAAACGATTGGAGATCCACATGGTGATGTACTAGGTCTAATGAACCCCTTCTCGAGCAACTCCTGCACCTGCTTCTTGATTTCTGCATTCTCTAAAGTGGACAACCTTTTATACCTGTGGTTACAATGGTTGTTTCATCTCCTGAGTTTGACCCCAAATCTTTCTGAATAGCTGCAGTAGTCTTCTTCTTCTTGCCCTCGAACTTCTTAGGTCTCAGCTCCGGATGCAGAATCCAATAGTGCTCATCATCATGCCCATCCTTCTTACAGTGAGTGCATGAAGACTTGCTTTTTTTTGCAGTGTTGACCTTCCTTGCTTTCCATTTCTATTTTCTTTTCTCCTTATTCTTGATTGCAGTGGATTGGGATGATCCCCCAACTTCTGGGTTCCCATTCTTTCCTTTAGCTTCTAGATGCGTAGCTTGAAAATATACCTCATTTATACTACTGGGATTAAACGTGAGGATAATGTACCTCATGTAGCTGTGTAGACCACTGATGTACTTAACGGATTCTCAGGTGAATCTAATGAGATTCCTAGAATCAAAGCTCTCTTCCTAAATTCTTGGTTGTAACCTTGTACACTTTTCCCTTTCAACTGGCGAAGAGTTTGCCAGCTCATCATGGCTTGCTGCATGTAGGCCAGTGGATATAACTGCTTTCTGGTTGCAGAAACAAATTCACTCCATATAGAAAGATTCTTACCATGTCTCTTCATGTTAGCTTGGGTCCTGCCTTCCCACCAAACCAAGGCAGTGCCTCCAAGGCATAAGCTGGCCAGCTGAATCTTTCTCTTGTATGAATCGATACTCTGCACTCTGCAATAAACATCAATATGTTTGATCCAATTGTCCAGCTTTTCAGCATTCAACTCTCCATCATATATTGGTAAATCAAGTTTAACATCTATTTTAATCAAACATGTCTTCTTTTTATGTTCAGGGCTATTAGGAGGTGTGAGAAAGTTTTCTTCTTTCCATTTGCCTTTTGAGTGGTCATGGAGGAGAGAATCTTCTTCTCCTTTATCTTGTTTGGACCCTGATGAATATTCATCTTTATGTTTTCTAAAGTCCTTATACATTTCCTCTAACATGGACCTTATGGCGAGAAAACTATCTATAAATTGAGGGTCTGGTCCCATAGCACCTTCCTCCGACATTGTCTTCTGAGGATAAACTGTTCCAATTTTAGGATTAGTTTCGACCAACTCTCCTTCTCTCAATTTGAGCTTTGATCTAGTTAGCATTCAACAACTAAATACACCACAAGCTTGTCTAACCTTAACAACCTATAGCTCTGATACCACTTGATATGAAATCACCCTTAGGTGACCTCAGGGAATTAATGAAGGTATTACAGACTCATGTGCTAGTGTGTGTGTCTATGTTATCTTAGGCAACGGATCGATAAGATTGCAAAATACACAAACACTTGAAATAGTAAGCAATCACAGTAAGCAAAACAAAAACACAACAAAATTTAATAAGGAATTCACCCAATCCTCCTGGGTTATGTCTCTTGGTCCAACTTTCAGTGGTGTCCTTTTTATTATGTTTTTAAAGCAGAGTCTTACAATAAGGAGCTCAATCTGAGTCTAACTTGACAGAGGATGATCAGTAGGATGGCACTTGGAATTCCCAATTCCTTAGAGTTCACAGACTCCCCTTACCGAATTTCGACCTTAATTGGTCTTTGTCTGCTCGATGTTTCCCTTACTCTGATGGTAAGCTCGGCTGCTCTATTCTCTGCAATTTTTCCTTGCTTTTCTGTGTCTCTCGGCCTTTGGATTCTTCACTACTTCTCTGCCTCACTGTCTCTCTCTCTCTCTCTGTCAGCTCGTGGCTTTAATGCCAGTTCATTCCCCGACTTTTCGTTTCGGCTTCCCAACTTTCTGGATCACCTGCCTCTATCCACTAGGACTTCTCTGCCCTGCATCATCATTATTGTGTAATGCTTTGTAGAGAGATGGCCACCTGTCTTCTTGTGAACTGAGTGTCAGTGCTTCCTGAACAGTCGTTTTTCCCGTTATTTCTTAGATGCCTACGAAACAGATCTTTCTGTCGATTCATTGGTCAAAACGGACTTCAAATATCTATGCGTCGTAGCTTATTTCTCCCTCTGGTCCGGTCATCCATTGGGTAGAGCCTCTGTCGTTTGATTTGGAGCCCCCAGATCCTACGGTCTTTGCTTATCTCGCACGATTGAGTTGCTCGACTGTTAGTCCGCGATGTAAGTGGTTTTTCTCTCTCCCCACCAGACACGTGTCACTCGGTTTATGGAATCACTGGGTCTTCAGCCAAACCCACTTACCGCTCACAATGCCTCTGATATTCTGCCGATTTTGAGTGTGGGACCCACTTATTGGTTTTAGCGCTTTCCCACAGTTTTCTGGTTTCCCTTGTGACCAAGCGCTCAAGACTTTTCCTTCTCGAGGGGTTTTGCCCAGCGATAATCGCGTATCAGAAATAACCTCTATTTCTGGGTTTGAGCTTCCCAACTGCCATTTTTGCACCATGCATAGTCCCCATGGGCCAACAGTCAGCGCACTTTGACCGAGGGTCCTCGTTGCTCTGTGCTGGCTACAAATTACCATTATTCAGAGGTTATTTCTAATAGCTATAATATTTCTTGAAGTCTGTCATCCATTCTTAACAATCATGGAATTGTTTGAGGATCCCATTCGAATCAATTCCACAGGACAACTGTCATAAAGATTGTATTATCTATGGGTGGTTAAGGATTCAAGACAATTGTGATTTTGGGAAATGATGTAAAAGCAATCGGCCTTATTTTGGGCATGTAGATCTTATAAAGGGGACACAGTTCGATGTAAACAAGGACAAACAATGTTGTCATTTTTCTTCTGTAATCATAACCATTTTAATACAAAGAATAACAGTGTTGATGTTTTTACAGACATGGTGTTGGAGCCTTAACTAATTCACATTCCATCCCTGCTCCCTGCCAGGGAGGAAGGGTCCTCCTCTTTAGTGGGGATTGCAGCAGCAATAGTATCATAGTGGTAGCTTAATTATTCTTCTTTTCAGTAAGTGTGAAGTTATTTCTGTGACAATGTAATTTGTAGAATGGGTTTATTTTTGTTTCCATATTTTTGCTATGTTGTCACACATGATTGATTTGAGAGTAATATTCAGTCAATTGGCTTAGTTAGTGGTATGGTGTGTGGCATGCCTTTTCCTTGGTAACATGAAGTGTGGTTTCATTTCTGTAGAATGCTTTAGATTTTTGCACGAGTGTTACTTTTTGCAATTAAATTCAGTGGCACTTGTTTCTGTCTTTTATTTTTACTCTTGGCTAAAGTGTATCAGCACAAATAGTGCATACTCCTTTGAAATAAACAGACCTACCATGGGTTGACAATTAAAGGTCACAATTCAGTCAAATTAATAGTGATTAAATCGATTCAACACTTTGGCGTCATTGTCAGGGAAGGCAGTTGATGATGCAATCAACCAAGTGTGTTTTGTTAACAGAGTGTTTCTAGTGTATAGGTGTTGGGTAGTAAGACAAGAGGTAAGAGCCTATGCATCACTCTAATATACCTAGGCGGGCTCACCACTGTGGTCATTATGATACTTAGATTGCATGATTTCCTTGATTGTTTACATGTGTTCTTAGATTTACAGGTGCTAGGCAGTAAGACCAGAGGTAAGAACCTGCACATCGCTCTAATATGCTTGAGTGGGCTCACCATTGTATAAGATGAGGCACTTAGGTCTTGAATAAACACACATAGGGTCCATGTGTAAAGTGTAGGAATAATAGAAATCCAAAAGTACAACCACTCTAATAAATTACAGGAAAAATGGGTCATAAAAGAAATAAGAAGAGCACAGATTTGGGGAGGAAAGAATTTATTCATGAGTTGATCTCAAAAGCAGAAAAAGAACAGTCAAATTCTAAGAGGGGCACCAGGAAACCATGACCACAAATTTTTTTTACTCCCATAATAAGAACATAAGCATCTAGTTCCTCTATCTCCAGATTGTATCATCCTAAAACTAGTGTAACAACTCCCAAAACTAAGTATCCAAATCAGGAGCAGCAGTGGAAGGCTAGTGATCAAGACCTTAGGAATGAGGGTTAAGAGGAAACTGATGGGGAACACTAGGATCCTAAGACAGAAAAGAATGCATTGAATTATCAATATCCTGATTTAGGCAGTGTAATGAAACAGCCAGCCCTGAAACAACCTAAGCTATCAATTATCAAATCTTCACCCACAAGATAGTCACCAAAATGGTTTGAAGAAGACCCATCACAATAAGGATATAGAGGATCAACAATGGGGGAAAATAATAACAACAACACTAAAATATATGCCACCATTACCACCTTTAAGTTTCCAATGGGGGATATCAGAGGCAAGGTTTCCATGAAAAATATTCCTTTGCCATCTCTCCCATCTTTTCAAGGAATGACTGTAGAAGACCCTAACAACTTCTTGTTTGAATTTGGTGTCTTGTGTAGGAGCTATGATTATATTTCAGATGCTCAAAAGATGAAATTATTCGCTGCTACTCTAAAAGGAGCCTCATTGAGATAGTCCATGGGATTAGGCTCTGCTACCATTCATACATGGAGCTACATGAAAGAGACATTCCTATCTGAGTATCAGAATTATTGTAGAACCAGGGATTTGAGGGAAGAAAAATTTAGAATGACACAAAAGGAGGAAGAAAGCTTGGAGGACTATGTGGAGAAATTCCATTACAAATTGTAGAGATCTAAACACAATGACTTAAATCAATAAATCGTGAAGACCATATTCATAAGGGGAATGAGAGATGACTGCCTTGATACCCTGAATCTACTAAGGAAGGTGGATATATCTCAAGAACCATTTGCCGAGACAATAAATCTTTGTATGAGATGCTCTAGAGGATTGTCAAAGGGGAGAAGCATGGTACGAGATGCTTCTGCCCAGACACATAAATCTCCAAATGGTGTTGTGAACAGGGTAGAAATAAAAAACTTGTTCGAGAATATTAAAACCAATCTTCTTAGTACCTTGTCTGCTCAAATAATGACGGCACAAGTGAAGAAAGCACAGGATGAGGCTGATGCATATTTAGCCATGTTCTGCCCGATTTGCAAAGATAAGCATTCCCAGAAGGAATGTAGGGTAAACAGCATCGGCCTGTGCAACATTTGTGATCTAGAGCATTCCATGGGTCATTGCCCAGAGCTTCCTAGATTGAAAGTCATGCTTAAGGAATCAAGCAAGGAGGTTCATTATTCCTACTTCAATGGATCCAGGAAATTGTTGGAAATAATACTAAGTGGGGGGGTGAATCAGTATTAGAAATTTAACAATATTTCATTTCCATAAATAGATTTATATACGCCACTTCTGTTAATGAAACCTTCGTGTATATGCAACTGTGATTAGATCAACCAGCGTATACCTTGCAAACTTATAATTTAGTTAGTTGATCTTTAATCTATGTATTAGAACCATATAACTAGTAATCAGATGTAGTAAATAGAACAGGTAATCACACATATGAACACAATATATAAGGTGGAAACCCAATGTGGATGAAAACCACCTGCTGCAATCGTCTCTATCTTTCTTTTAATAAGAAACTTCTTTTACAATGTTTTGCACTAGTGCAGTCTTATAATAGTGCACAGGATTCTACTTGCAGAAGGCTACAACCTTCTCTCGTTCTCCAGCTTCTCCTAGAAGGGAGCTACAACCCCCTAGCTCTTGTACTAGCTGATGTAATAGTACATAGGTGCTGAACTACAGAAGGCTACAACCTTCTCTTTTCTTCCAGGGGCCACGTTTCATTAATTTTCAGACTAGATCCATCAATAACATCAATCAAACATCAGATATCTCTGCATCAAAAAATATCCTTTGCACCAACCAAAACTGAATCAAACAATCACTTTTCTGAATGCTGTAACCAGAACACAGTCACAGTAACTAGAACCCAATCTAGAACCCAAAACACTGCAATAGTAAACAGAAGTAGCTAAAACATATTTTATGAAGTGTACACTACTTCAATGTGTCAAACTAGTGTGCATACACACTTTTCACAAGGCGTACCTGCGTTTACGCAGTTTTGAAATAGTGAACTAGCGTGTATATGCACCTTTGCTATACGGAACTTGCGTACAGATCTATAAAAGATGACTTAACCTTTAACACTATTCAGACATTAGTTATACCCAGAGTATCAGATTTACAGTTTATGAAATGCACCAATTATTCAGATAAAAGATCAAAAACCACACAAAGATACTTCTATTCAAGCCTTAAGATCTTGACCCATCAATAGTACTTATCCTTCTTCAAGCACTCAAGTTCCTCCTTGATTCAGATCCAACTATGCACCATTACCAAATGACTAGTATTTTAGATCTTGCTCTTCATTAGATATTCAATACTTGAGTTCCCTTGCCTAATGATCTTGTCCTCCTTTAATAGTCTTGGGCCTTACTCAATACCATGGTCCAAAACCACTTAGAACCAATACCTTGGACCAAATACCTGGGGTCAACACGTCGGACAAGATACCTTGGACCTTGGACCAATACCATGGATCACAATACCAGGGTCCAAATACCATGGACCAAAACTAAATGTACACGCCTTTCCTTGCATGAAAGTGCATGTATATGCATACACACCGTTTGGTCGTCAAACTCATGTGTATATGCGGCTTGGTCAAGGGGAACCTGGATATATATCTTTTTCCTTCATTATATGAGCCTGAACTGTGATCTGTCATCTGAATGAGTTGTCATCAAGGACAACACCTATTGCAAACCTGTGTCATAATTCCAACAATCTCCCTTTTTGGACTTGATGGCAACCCCAAGTCGCTCTCCCCCTTTGTCATCAAGGGAAAAGGGTTATGATCCCCCTAAGTACATGCTAAAATCTTTGATGTGCTGAAGTGTGATGTTCATGCTCCCCCTGACTATAATCAAGGTCTGCAAAAAGATGTTCTAAGAAGAACATGACTCTATACATCATAAATGACCTTCCTATCACCAAAGACTCATACATACTTCCATCTCCCAACCAAGTGGGGATACACCAAAAGTTTATACATGATAAAACAAGAACATGACATCATCCATCCCAGGGATAGTGGGGAAACAAAATAGGTCGTTACATGACCTTGATAATAAAAGATTTACATGACATTTTGAACTTGTAGACCAAGAAAATATGTGAGCTCACCTAGTAGGGACATTTCAAATTCTTTTTGCATTACCAAAGCAAAGTTTTGACTCATGGCTTCTTCATTGCTACCAAAAATGATATCATCAACATACAAAACAAGTATTAGCAATTTATCATTATCAATCTTTATATATATATTTCTATTAGCTGATCCTTTTGAAAAACCTTGTTGATGTAGATATTTGTCAAGACGGTAATACCATGCCCTTGGAGCTTGTTTTAGACTATAAAGGGCCTTTCTGAGTTTGCATACAAGTTTTGGATCATTTCCAAGGATGAATCCATCTGGTTTCTCAATATGTACTTCTTCTTCTACGTCCCCATTAATAAAAGCAGATTTTACATCCATTTGGTAGAAATTCTGAAAACTAGAAAGAGCAAGAAACATTCTTATGGCTTCAAGTCTTGCAACAGGTGCAAAAGTTTCTTCAAAGTCTATACCTTCCTGTTGAGCATACCCTTTACAAACAAGTCTGGCCATGTTTCTAATAACTTCTCCATTTTCATTCAGCTTGTTTTTGAATATCCATTTGGTTCCTATGACATTATTATCATTAGGTCTAGGAACCAATTCCCAAATATTATTCCGTTCAATCTGCTCAAGCTCTTCGTTCATGGCCTTGACCCAACATTCATCTTTGCATGTTTCATTTACATTTTGTGGTTCGATGGAGGAAATAAATGCAAGATAGCTTGAGGATTCTGTAATATATCTTCTGTCCCAAAATTTGAGTCTCTGGATGATTTTTCTGGACATACCTAGATGGAGTCTTTTCTTCTCCTATTGTCTGTTCTTCTAGTGCTTCATTAGTTTCTTCTTCTTCAGAGTTAGTCTGATTTGATGTGGAAGGATAATCCTCATCTTCTTCACAATCTTCGGTTTTTACCTGCTTTGGATTTTTTCCTGCTTCATCAATCACAACATCAATACTTTCAACAATTTTCCCAAGTCTTTTATTACAACATTTATATCCTTTACTCAGGAAGAGTAACCAAGGAGAATGCCTTCATCTGCTCTAGGTTCAAACTTGCCAAGATTTTCATTAGTCCTTTTGATGTAACATTTGCTTCCAAAAACTTTGAAGTATTTTATAGTAGGAGTCTTATCATACCAAATTTCATGAGGAGTTTGAGTGTTGTTTACCCGAACGTTTGTTTTGTTGAGAATAGTGACTGCAGTGAATGCAACTTCACCCCAGAAGGTTGCAGGAGTTCCAGACTCTTCTAGCATAGCACGAGCCATTTGTTGAGCAGTTTTTTTCATCCTTTCTACCACTCCATTTTGTTGAGGAGTTCTTGCAATAGATAATTCCCTTCTTATTCCATGATCTTCACAGAAGTCAAAGAATTCATCTGAGGAAAATTATCCTCCTCGATCAGACCTAAGGCATTTGATTTTCCGATTTGATTCATTTTCAACCAAGGCTTTGAAGGATTTGAGCTTTTTGAAAGCTTCGTCGTTGTCCTTTAGAAGTCCTATCCAACACATTCTTGAAAAATCGGCAATGAACAATATAGAATATTCTTCTCCACAAGGTTAATTTTTCCATGATCATCCACATAAGTCAGTATGAACAAGTTCAAGAGGCTTACTAGCTGATCCTTCCTTTTCAGGGAAATGTGTTCTGGTTTGCTTACCAAATTGACATGATTTTCATATTGTATTTTCTGGAATGCAGATATCTAGAAGATCACGAACCACCTAGTATCTGCATGCTTTTCTTATTTGACGGAAGCTTAGATGCCCCAGTCTTTTATGCCATAGCCAGTGTTCATCATTTTTGCTTAGATAGCACTGTTGTTGTCCTCCCTTGAGTATGTACAAGTTGTTTGGATTTCTTACACCTTTGATCACTTTTTCTCCTGTATCAAGCTCAAGAACAGCACATCCATTTGTTCGAAATACTACTTCATTTCCTTGATCACACATTTGAATGACACTCAATAGGTTATGTTTTAGACCATCAACATACATAACATTCCTAGCTTTAACTTTTTCTTTTAAGAGAACAGAGCCTTTACCTTTTATGTTATGAAACCAACTCAAGTAAAGATAGAAAAGATAGATGAATGCCTTAGAATTCAGCCTCTTCGAGGGGGCAACCTCCTTTACATTACATAAATGAACAATTCTTCGATGATTCAAATGACAAAACGTCCTTTCTATATATAGGAGTCTAAGGAGTCACAATATAA
>APFE030310386.1:167192-181936 GCA_000404065.3 Pinus taeda
TTTTTTTTTTAACTTCTGAAACGTTGCAGAAAAAAAATTTATAGCTAAAATGCCATGATGACCTGTTTGGAGCTGCGACACCCTAGAATCCAAAGCTCTGATACCAAATGTTATGAAACCAGCTCAAGAAAAGATCGAAAAGATAGATCAACGCCTTAGAATTCAGCCTCTTAGAGGGGGAAGCATCCTTTACATTACATAAATGAACAATTCTTGGATGATTCAAATGAAAAAACGTCCTTTCTATATATAGGAGTCACAATATAACCCAGCCGACCTAACAATAATAATATAAAGCCACAAAAATAACAATAAAAGGATTCTATGGGGCACAATAATAATAATATGGTGAAAATAGGGGTACAACAATATTAATAAGGGGTATAAATACAATAGTAATGGGGTAATCACTAGTATTATAGGGACCCAACATTTTATGACCGCAGGAGTGTCATTACCAAATGAGACCTTTTTTTCCTTTTCTAAGGCATTATATGACTGAAGTTTTTCTTTATCACCTGTCATGTGTTTCAAGCATCCACTGTCGATATACCACTATTTTTCTTGTCCTTCTACATACAAGGCTATTCCACATCTTTCTGTTTGTGGTTCTTTCTTTCTCCATGTTTTGGGGATCAATGAAGCTTGCTCCTTCTGAGATGCTTGCCGAAATTTACTCCTACATTCAGAATCTTCATGACAAAGTTGTTACAGATAAAGAATTCTATTTCATTTTCAAGAGCTAAAAAGTTATTGTAAGTCCTTTTCATGATCCTAGTCACATTCCTTTTATTTCGTGCTTCTCTGGTCATGATGGTCTTGTAAGCAACACATTGAGCAGCTTTGTGTCCAAAGTTATGACATGAAAAACATTGGCCATTAAATAAATTCCCGCGATTATCAAATCTAATGACCTGATGATTGTAGTTTCCATTGACATTCATTCTTGAAGAAAATTGAGACTAATTTACCTGTGGTTGGTTATATCTTTTGTTCATCCTTGAAGTAGATTGGACCCGATTTACATGATGATCTTCTTTATGCCTTTACTAATGATTGTCAACTTGTTCACTTCTCCTTGCTACATCAAGATAGCTTTTGGACGTTGATGACTTCTATGCTTGAGATGTTTCTTCAGTATATCCTAGACCTGCCTTTATCATAGGAGAACGCTACACTTTGATAATTTCATCTAAAGTTTCTGATCCTTTCACAAATCTAAGATTGAGTGCTTTTGTTTTCTCAATATCTTTTCTTAGACCCACAATTTCACATTCTAACTTTTCATTTTGTTTTTCCCTTTCAGCGAGTTGCAATGTCAGAGTATCTATAATCATACTCTTTTCTTCTAAACAGTTTTTAAGTTTAGAAATTTCTTCATAGAGACCATCTTCATCTAAGCATCCAAGAAATTATCATCTTCAAAAGCCATTAGAAGTATATAGTCATTACCATGTTCATCTTCATCAGTATTTGATAAACAATCACTATCTTCATGTGTATAATAGCTCTTCTTACTTACATTCTGTTTTCTATTCCATTTTTTTGGTTCCTTACCTTTATCAAGCTTATATTTATCAGGACATTTGGTAGCATAATGGCCGACTCTTCCACACGCAAAGCATTTGAAAGGTAACTTACCTTTGAATCTTCTAGTACCCCGTTGAAGGTTCTTGACAAAGTTTTCTTCTTCCTCTCCTTCTGAATTGTGTCCTGATTCATTCAGTTCTTCTCTTCCTGAAGCTTTAAATGTGACTTCTCCAATATTTTATGGACCCCCTTTTCTCATTTCGAAAGCAGTTAAGATTCCGTGCAGATGTGTCATAGTAATACTCTGAAGATTCTATTTTTCTTATATGGCAGAAACTTTTGATTCAAACTTAGAAGATAAGGATCTTAAAACATTTTCAACTACAGTAACTTCTTTTATCTCTTCACCCAAGTCTTTCATGCGATTAACAATCTCATCTAACGTAAGAAGTAATTAGCTATACTTTCATCATTTCACATTTTGAGAGTTTCATATTGAATTCTGAGAGATTGTAGTTTTGCACGTTTTACCTGGTCGTCTCCTTCATAGCTTAGAACAATCTTGTCCCATATTTCTTTGGTAGTTTTGAACTGCATAACCTTGACAAATTTTGATTATGACATACTCCCCAATAATGTATTGACCACCTTGGCATTTGTTTCATACTAATTTTTACCTGTCGTATTCGTAGGAATTGCTTATGCAAATGTGTATCCTCCTTCCATGATTTCCCAAACATCTATTCCAAGAGATTGAAGATAAGTAGTGGTTCTTACCTTCCAATAGACGAAGTTTCTCCCATCAAAGATCGGTGGTCTAATGGATCCCTCTCTTTCGTAGTGACTCATGATGATGGATCTTTCTTCAAACGATCAAGCTTCTTCTGAAGAACATGCTCTGATATCGATTGTTGGAAATAATACTGAGAGGGGGGGTGAATTATTATTAGCAATTTAACAATATTTCATTTCCATAAACAGATTTATATACGTTGCTTCTGTTAATGAAACCTGTGTGTATATGCAACTGTGATTAGAGCAACCAGCGTATACCTTGCAAACTTATAATTTAGTTATTTGATCTTTAATCTGTGTATCAAAACCATATAACCAGTAATCAGATGCAGTAAACAGAAGATGGAAAACCAATGTGGGTGAAAACCACCTACTACAATTGTCTCTATCTTTCTTTTAATAAGAAACTTCTTTTACAATGTTTTGCATTGGTGCATTCTTATACTAGTGCGCACACTTCTACCTGCAGAAGGCTAAAACCTTCTCCCGTTCTCCAGCCTCTCCTAGAAAGGAGCTACAACCCCCTAGCTCTTGTACTAGCTAATGTACTAGTACATAAGTGTTGACCTATAGAAGGCTAGAACCTTCTCTTTTCTTCCAGGGACCACATTTCATTAATTTTCAAACTGGATCCATCAACAACATCAATCAAACATCAAATATCTCTACATCAAACAATCTCCTTTGCACCAACCAAAACTGAATCAAACAATCACTTTTCTGAATGTTGTAACCAGAGCACAGTAACAGTAACCAAAACCCAGAATACCACAATAGTAAACAGAAGTAGCTAAAACATATTTTATGAAGTGTACGCTACTTCAATGTGTCAAACCAGCGTGCATACGCAATTTTCACAAGGCGGACCTGCGTATATGCAGTTTTGAAATACTGAACCAGCGTGTATATGCGCCTTTGCTATACGAAACCCATGTACAGATCTGTAAAAGATGATTTAACCTTTACCACTATTCAAACATTAGTTATACCTAGATCATCAAATTTACAGATTACAACATGCGCCAATTATTCAGATAAAAGATCAAAATCGACACAAATATACTTCTCTTCAAGCCTTAAGATCTTGACCCATAAATATTACTTATCCTTCTTCAAGTGCTTATGTTCCTCCTTGATTCAGATCCAGCTATGCACCATTACCAAATGACTAGTATTCTAGATCTTACTCTTCATTACATATTAAATACTTGAGTGCCCTTGCCTAAAGACCTTCTCCTCCTTTTATAGTCTTAGGCCTTACTTAATACCATGGTCCAAAACCACTTAGAACCAATACCTTGGACCAAATACCTAAGGTCAACACATCAGACAAGATATCTTGGACCAATACCATGGATCACAATACCGAGGTCCAAATACCATAGACGAAAACCAAATGTACATGCCTTTCCTTGCATGAAAGTGCATATATACACATACGCACCTTTTGGTCATCGAACTCACATGTATTTGCGACTTGGTCAAGGGGAACCTGCATATATCTCTTTTTTCTTCATTATGTGACCTTGAACTGTGATCTGTCATCTGAGTGAGTTGCCATCAAGGACAACACCTGTGCCATAGAGCCGGACCTGTGTCATAATGCCAACAGAAACCATGGCAATCATGACCCCCAGGTATGCCTCAATACTTCTCTTCTTTCAATCCATGGAATAATACATATAATGTTCAACAATTTCTATGGCAGTATTTTGCCCCTCCTCTGAAACAATCTCCTTCAGCTTGGAATCAATGGTCTCCCTCATCACCTTTCCAGTGCCCCCCATCACAAGCATATCCTTGGAATCAAAATTGGAGAGGAAATTCCCTAGGCCCAATCACCCCTGTGGTACTAGTACAACACCAATTACAACTACTACCTCTTCAAACAATTGTTGCTACACCTTCTATACAACCACAATGTTCTGTGAAACCTAACCCTATCTCGAACAATAAGGCGTCCTAGAACATTGAACCCTCGACTACCTTTCAAACTTATTGTATCACTTCTATCAGGTATAATGAAATCCATCTTTGGTCAGGGAAAGTGTTTAACCCAAATCACTCCCCTGTTATAACCGAAGAAGAATGTGAGTCACCTAGGGGGGTCCTACAGATTTTGAATTTGTTGTCACACCTGTAACAACTAATTTGGAAAGGACTATTGCACCTGTAACAACCAATTCGAGTAAATCTGATACACCTGTAACAAATAATTTGACTACAACAACTAAAGACCCTCCATATCCTCGAAGGCTAGCAAAAACTTGTATGACTTCACACCTGGAATCAGATTTTCTTAAGGAGTTGAGAAACTTACACATATATACTCCTCTATTACAAGCTATCAGAGATGTGTCTGTTTATGCAAAAACAGTAAGGGATCTGTGTGTTAAAAAACCTGGAAGGAAGCCTAAGGACCCTGCTACTATTCATGTCATGGGAAAGTTTTCTGAGATGATGATTGATAAGCCCCTTATGACCAAATACAATGATCTAGGGAATCCTATGGTCACCGTTTACATCAATGACATGCCCATTACCAATACATTGATTGATTTAGGGACAACCAATGATGTAATGAAGAAAGAGCTCTTCATCACCTTAGGGTTACACGAACTAAGACACACACCCACGGTGTTGGAATTAGCAAATAGGTCCCGTGTCAAACCTGAAGGGATGTTAGAAGACGTAGTGATTACAATAGATTCTTGGCGATATCCTGCTGACTTCCTTATTTTACAAACTAAATCAAACCTAGAGGGGCATCCTTTAATCCTAGGAAGGCCATGGCTATCCACTGCAGATGCATTCATAGGATGTAGGTCGGGGTCTATGATGATTTATAACAGTCAGGCTACTAAGAATCTTAGCCTTTATCCCCCAACAAAACTAGATACGAATTTGGGGAACCCCTTGTGGGATGAATTTTAACCCGATTTAGATCACTCATAGCCACTTCTCACCGTCAAGAAGGCATTCCACTTTAAGAATGAAACAGAAGATGATATCATAAGTGATTTTATTAGTAATTCATTGTATGTTACTTCCATTGAAGACTCTGGGGAGGAAGATTCTGTAGAATATTTGAGCCTTGAATAGATGAAGATCGCTCCAAGTATTAACATCAATCCTATTGAAATAGAACTAGGAAAATATCTTAATGTGAATCCAAACTTGACAAGTGAGTAGAAAAGATTGTTGTTACAACTGTTACAGAAGTAAAAAAGGGTGTTTGCATGGGATTATAGAGATATGAAGTGTATCCATCCTAGAATGTACACTTGCTGCATATATTTGAAGGATGGTTTCAATCCAGTGAGACAATCGCAACAACACATGAACCCTGCATTAAAAGAGGTAGTAAAAGAAGAATTGCATAAAATCTTAAATGCCAACTTCATTTATCCCATTTCTGATTGTCAATGGGTATCTCCACTTATCATTGTCCCCAAAAAGAATGGAAAGTGGAGGGTTTGTGTGGATTATAGAGAACTTAACAAAGCCACTCAAAAGGACCATTTCCCCTTGCCATTTATAGATGAGCTCCTTGATACCCTGTCCAGAAAGGAAATTTTCTCATTCTTATAAGTGTTTAGTGGGTACAACCAAATACAAATTTCCCCAAAATACCAAGATAAAACAAACTCTACCTTCCCTTGGGGAACTTTCGAATACAGGGTTCTTCCTTTTGGACTCCGTAATACACCAACAACTTCCTAAAGGATGATACTAGGAATTTTCTTGGATATGTTGAATGACTATATAGAAATTTTCATGGATGACTTTACACCCTATGGGGATGCCTTCGAAACAACATTAGTGAATTTGGAAAAAGTATTAGAACGATGTGAACAAATGATCCAGATTTAAACATGAATGCAACAAATTATAGAGATAACCATAAACACAAAGATGCAGTGGAAATAATACTTCATTTCATTAATGTAAAATGCTGAAATATGCTTACAAACAACAATGGAAATAAACCAGCTAGGGTGATGGTAGCTAATCTCTGAGAAGAGATGTGGCAGCTACATGCCTCTGAACTGTGTTACAATGAGGCTCAAAGCTATTTATTGTTGAGAAACAATGGAAAACCTTAAACATCCAAAAATCTAACCCTAGAAGATGAAACACCAAACTGTGGGCCCCATTTGGGTAAATTGGTACATCAACTTCCCAGGGTCGTAACTTTGGCATACGATCTTCGTTTGACGCACACAATATCTCGTTAGAAAGATCTATCTGAGAAATACAACTTTGGGAAGAGGAACAATGATCCATGCACCCAACGGACCGATGTTGTTCCCAGTTTTCCCAAAAAACTTCGTTTGGGGCCTCAAAACAGCTCTTGAAGTTTAGGACAGGAAAAACTGCTAAAAATAGTAAACTATGCTACAATTAAGGAAACTGAAAAGCTTAAACAAATGATGGTGGGGGTCGAAGTGGACTTGGAAGGTGGTCACTAATATCCACCTGGATCATTCCTCCCCCCTTAGGAAGAAATGGTCCCCATTCCATTGAGTTCCTCCATGAGATGAGGAAACTTCTGCTGAACTTGGTCCCTAGTCAGCCAATTGCCCTGGTGAAGGAGTTTGCCTACTTTGACAACTCGATACAACTGGATATTCTGTTGGCAAGTGTGCTTAATTTGTGTTTCCATGATCCAATCAGTTGCAGCTTGTTCCATGCAATCTGGATTTAACTCCGTGGGTGCGAGTTGTTATGCAATGTCAGATGTGTCTAGTAATGGTGGAAAGTATGGCCGAAGGTGGTCGACATTGAACACTGAGTGCAGTCCAAGGAATGGGGGAATGCTGAGCTCAAATGCATTGTCTCCCATAGCCTTGGTAATGGTGTAAGGACCATATCAGAGTGGTATGAGTTTCTGATAGGCTCCGGTAAGGCGTTCCTTTTGCAAATGCAACTAAACTTTGTCGCCCACCTGAAAATTGTGTGGCACTCGATGTTGGTCATGTCGCTGCTTGTACTTGGCATTTGATTTCTCCATAATGTCATGGACCTATTGGAAAATATGTTGGATGTGCTCAATGAAGTTGTTTTCCTTATCTGTTTCGGACTGGACATGAGCCGAATCTATGTGATTAGCTGCAAATGGAATGGCCACATCAATGGGACATAATGGCTAGAATCCAAAGCGCACTTGAAAAGGGTTGTGGCTAGTTGAGTTGTGGAGAGCCCGGTTGTAGTTGTGTTGAACATAGGGGAGACTCTCGTCCCATGTGTGTGGATGCTCTGAGTTGTACATGCGTAGAAAGTGTGTGATCATCCTGTTGACAACCTCTGTTTGGCCATCAGTTTGAGGATGGAAGCATGTGGACTTAGTGAGTTTGGTGTTGAGCATCGACTAAAGACTGGACCAAAATGTACTAAGGATCCTGCTGTCCCGATCTGAGATGATAGACTATGGGATCCCAAAGTGTACCCACACTCGTTCAAAGAAGCGTTTAGCAGTGGCTTCTGCTGTGATATTCTTCTTACAGGCAACCATAATGGCCATCTTCGAGAACCTGTTGACGACCACAAAAACATAGTCGTTTCCATGCTTAGTTGAAGGAAGGCCTAACATGTAATCCATGGAGATGGATTCCCAAGGTTGACTAGGGGTAGGCAGCGGGGTATAGAGGCCTTGCTTCTTGATGGTCGGTTTGGCAATGGCATAGGTAGTGAATGATCTGATGTACTTCCTGACATTCTGTTGAAGATTCGGCCAATACAAATACTTCTTCAATACTGCCACCATTTTATCGACCCCGAAATGGCCAATAATCTAACTATAGTGTGCTTCCCAAATCATCTTGGCACGCTTGCTTGAAGGAACACAAAGGTGACCCAAGTGGCGTAACAGGGCATCTCAGAGGTGAAAATCTAGAACATGCTAACCCTCCAAGAGTATCTAGTATGTGTGGTTGAATTCTGGGTTGTTTTTGTAGAGAAGTGGCCAATCAGAAGTCTCATGCCTAGAAGTGTTGAGCAAAGTGGTTAACACCATGATCGGTGGTCGACTGAGGCAATATGCAACATTATTGGTGCTACCCTTCTTATACTTGATATTCAAATAGAACTCTTGCAAGTATGTGGACCACTTTTGATGGCGATCATTCTGCAATTTCCCTTAGGTCTGTATGAACTATAGGGGTTAGTGGTCTATTTGGATGATCGTTTCCTTCCCCAAAATGTAATGCTTCCATTGTTAGTAGGCCTGCACAATGGAATACATCTCTTTGTCATAAGTGGGATACTTCTGGATTGTGTCTGAAAGTGTCTCGCTGTGATATGCCACTGGATGCCCATGTTGAGTAAGGACCGCCCCAATAGTAGAGTCAGAGGCATCTGTCTTGACCTCAAATGGTTTTTGCAAGTCTGGTAATGTGAGAATTGGTGTCGTGTAGAGGCGATATTTCAACTCTATGAATGCCTTCTATTGAGATTCAGACCAAAAGAATTTTTATTTTGCTCCTCCCTTGGTGACCTGACTCAAGGGCCAAGTGATATGAGAAAATCCCAACACAAACCTACGGTAGAAGTTAGCAAGAACTAGAAAGTTGTGGAGCTCTGTCAGAGTGGTTGGAGATGCCCAATCTCAAATGACTTGGATCTTGGTTGGATCCACATGCACCCACTGTTCATCAATAATGTATCCCAGATACTGAACTTGGGTCATGCCAAAAGTACATTTCTCCAAATTAGCACATAACTTGTGTTGCCGCAGTGTTTGGAGAACCCGTCTCTGGCTAAAGATGAGGATGTCATCCAAGTATACCACTACAAATGAGTTGGTGAATGGCCGCAAGATGTCATCCATTAGCCTCATGAAGGTTGCAGGAGCATTCGTCAAGCCGAAAGGTATAACCAACCATTTGAAAAATCCCTCCTTGGCTTTGAAGGCAGTCTTCCACACATCGAAGGGTTCAATTGGTACCTGGTGATATCCTGACTTCAAATCGATCTTGCGGAAATATTTTCCCCCCTTCAATTGGTCCAAGAGGTCATCAATTTGTGGGATTAGGTACCTATTATGGCCAATGATCTTGTTCAGTGCCTGATAGTCAATACAAAGTCTCCAAGTCCCATCCTTCTTTTGTACCAACATGATCAGGCTCCCACAGGGTGATGAACTCAAATGGATGTGACTCTTTTGCAACAACTCCTGAATCTGTCTCTTGATTTCATCATTCTCCACAATGTTGCATGGATATAACTATCCATTGGGCAGTGGCGCACCTGGGGTCAAATAAATGGAGTTCTTGACATGATAGTGCAGAGGAACCCCTGCTGGGGAGGTGAATATGTCCTCGTACTCCTTCACGACCTTGTCCATCTGTAGGTGTCATGCGGAGGGGCCCTGTCTAGAGGTCATGGCCACCATCTTCTTCTTTCCTTTAGGGCATATCATTAGGAAAACAAGCTTCCCAGTTTTGGAAACGATCTTATTGCATTGTTTTGCAATAATCAAAGAGATGGCAGTAGGCAGTGCTATCTCCAGTTCCTTAATACAACTTATTTCCCAAAGTAACAATAACAACATGGGGCCTTGATTCATACACAACATGTCGCTTCCACAAGTATGGTTGTCCTAATAATACATCACAAACTTCAAGGGAGCAATGTCACACAATACCTCATCTGTGAAGGGCTTGATGTTGTATGGAAGGCAACACTACTGGCTCACGCGAAGATCCTGTCCATGGTGAAGCCACCCGATGGTGTATGGTTGTGGAAGTGTTGTGGTCGGTAAGCCCAACAACTTCGCAACCTCTGCTGAAATGAGGTTATTTTGGCTCTCATTGTCGACAATGAATTGTAGTGGTGAACCCTTTACCGACATTTGGGAGTGGAAGAGACGCTTCTCCTCCTCTAGATCTTCGGGTTCCTCCTTCTGAATCTTTGTGGTGGCAATGGTGGCGTTGTGCTCCGCATCGATAATCTGCTTCCCTTTGTCATTCCCATTTTTGGGTTCTGACTTAGAGTCGACACATGCATTTGATTTTGAAACCTTTAGCTCGACCACCAGTGACTGCTTGGCCAGACACTCACTTGTGTTGTGAGTGGAGCTCTTATGGAACTCACACCACTTTCCTGTGTCCTTTTTTGGCTTCACAATGTTGTTCTATGCTTGCTGCGTTGGTGAGTTGTTTTGGGCTGCCCCGCCTTGGCTTTGTCCTTTGTTCTACGGTTTGGGGGCACCTTTCTCTTGCTTTGGATTCGCAGATCTAAAGTCTCGCTTCTTCTGTTTAAACTTTTTCTCGACCTTGATAGCATATCGGTATGTCGTGCTGAGTGAGGGGATGTTCAGGAATTCTATTTCTTCCTAGATTTACTCATGTAAGTAGTCGCAGTATTTGAGTACCAAATGCTACTCTAAATCATTGATACCTAACTTTGTGCGAAGGGTGGAAAATACTGGTAAAATCTATCAGGTCTTGGTCCCTTCCCTAATGCAGCGTGGTCCACTTTATGTATTGATCCTCATAGATTCTGACAGGGTAGTACTGCTCCTTGATGGCATCTTGGAATGAATCCCAAGTGGGTGAGGCTAAAAATAGTGAGCTTGTACTTTCATCCTTCTGCTTGTAGTAGGTTTCCCACCAATCCTTGACGTGGGGGGCTGCTTTGAGAAGAGCGAAAATAATATTTTCCTGAGTGGAAAAATCATGAGCAAAAGGTAACCCTCTAACAGATTTAACCATTTATCAATGACATCTGCGTCTATCTAACCCTTGAATATAGGGATTTCAAAATTAACTTGTACCTTAAATGGTGTGGCATTTCCAAAGTAGCCGTTGGAGGCCAATGCGTCACCCCTGGGTAGCTGCTGAACTAATATAGGCAAAATTGTCCATCATCACGTTCCTTTGTCACTCGAGAGCTTCTTCGAGCAAGATTTTGATAGGATCTCCTGCTCCCTCATCTTTCTTTTCATCCGCCATGGGAGGCTGTCCGGACTTGTGAGACTAGTCTTGCAAAGGTTCAACCAGTTCAAGCCCTAAGTCCTTATATCATGACCTCATTGGGGACATTCAAAGAAAAACAGAGAAAAAGAAGACCGCTCCAATACCACTGATCCGGATTTAAATAGGAATGCAACAAATTACAGAGATAACCATAAACATAGAGATACGGATGAAATAATACTTCATTTCATTAATGTAAAATACTGAAATATGCTTACAAACAACAATGAAAATAAACCAGCTAGGGCGATGGTAGCTCATCTCTGAGAAGAGATGTGGCCACTAAATGCTTCTAAACTATGTTACAATGAAGCGCGAAGGCCTATTTATTGTTGAGAAACAATGGAAAACCCTAAACATCCAAAAACCTAACCCTAGAAGATGAAACGCCAAACTGTGGGCCCCGTTTGGGTAAATTGGTACATCAACTTCCCGGGGTCGTAACGTTGGCATACGATCTCTGTTTGATGCACATAGTATCTCATTAGAAATATCTATTCGAGAACTAGCAAGATGGACCCACATTACTACCAATTTTCCCAAAAAATGTCATTTAGGGCCTCAAAATGGCTCCGGAAGTTCAGGACCTGAAAAACTGCTAAAAATACTAAATTATGCTACAATTAAGGAAACTAAAAAGCTGAAAGAAACAATGGTGGGGGTCCAAGTGGACTTGGCAGGTGGCCACCAATATCCACCTGGATCAAAAAACTAATGTTGCTTTTACTGAGAAATTTCACATGACGATGAATGAAGGGATTTTGATGGGACATCTTATTTCAGCTAACAGGATTAAACTGGACCCTGCTAAGATAGAGGTAATCTTGAAAATCCCAATCCCCAAGACACAAAAAGAGGTATGTAGTTTCTTGGGTGATGCAGGGTACTATAGGAGGTTTATAGAAAATATTTCAAAGATTGCATCTCCTTTATTTTCTTATGAAAGATGCAGAGTTTGTATGGATAGGAAAATGCGAGTATGCCTTTGCGAAATTAAAAGGTTCTGTATCAACAACTCCTGTTTTGCTGGGTTTGCACTGGAATCTGTCATTCCATATAGCTACGGACACATTTGATACTGCTATGGGAGATGTTTTGGGCTATCTAGAGGACTGGAAACCATATTCCGTTTATTATATAAGTAAGAACTTGACTCCGACTAAACTCAATTACACAGTGACCAAGAAGGAATTCCTTGCAGTATTGCATGCCATCAATAAATTTTGGCACTACATCACAGGATATTAAGTCTTTGTACACACTGACCACTCTTCCTTTTGTTTTTTGATGAACAAACCAGTCACTAATGGTAGGATTACATGGTTATTGTTGTTATAGGAATTTGATATAACTATCCTAGATAAACCTGGGAAAGACAATGTGGTGGCTGATTTTCTTTCTAGGTTGAATTTTTGTAATGAAGGCATGCCTATTGAAGATTATTTCCAGATGAATATCCTTTTTCTCTTTAAGCTCACTCATCGTGGTATGCAAAACTAACTAATTATCTTGTTGCAGGAAAATTTTCCCAACACCTATCCTACAGGGAAAAGAAAATGATTGTCCAACAAAGTGCTAGATACTCGTGGATATAAGGAAATATCTATCACACTGGGCCAAACCATCAGATCAGACATTGTGTAAGTGAGGATGAAATTTTTTATATCTTTCGAGCTTGTCATGAGGAACCTTGCAGAGGACACTTTGCAGATAAGAAAATAGGATACAAGGTGCTCTCAACAATATACTATTGTCCCACAATATTCCATGATGCTAAGAAATTCGTGAAGGGATGTGACAGTTGCTAGAGAATGGGTCAACCACTCAAATCATACAAGATGTCATTGCAACCTAAAATAGTCTTAGAACCATTTGAGAAATGGGCCCTAGATTTTGTGGGACCAATTAACCCATCATCTCAACATAAATCCTACATTCTCGTCTGCATAGACTATGTCACAAAATGGGTTGATGTGAAAGCATTAACTAGAGCTACAAAGCAAGTTGTTTTAGACTTCTTATTTGAAGATATTTTTGCCTTCTTTGGAGTACCCAGAGAAATAGTGACAAATGGAGGACCCCAGTTTACATCTCATTTGATTCAGAACTTGGTTGAAAAATACAAAATCTGTCATAGAATCACTTCGCCTTATCATCTGCAAGAAAATGACCAATTAGAAAGCACCAACAAGGTTATTGAGGGAATTCTTACCAAGATCGTAGCTAGCCATCGAAGAAATTGGGCTGATAAACTTCCAAAAGCATTGTGGGCATACTAGACTACATGGAGGAATACTACAATGTTCTCACCATACGAATTAGTGTAGTGTATGGTAAAAATCCTTTGTTTCCTATAGAATTTGAAATTAAGACATTAAGAACAACACTACAAGTAAATTTGGATCTAGCAACAAAAAGTCCTTTGTTTCCTATAGAATTTGAAATTAAGACATTAAGAACAACACTACAAGTAAATTTGGATCTAGCAACAACACAGAAACAATGGTTGAATCAACGTAATGAACTAGATGAGAAATGGTTAGCTACCATTTAGCAAACATACATTGTCCAACAGTAAAGAGCTAGGTGGCATGATAAATTCATTAAAAAGAATAGATTTGAAAAAGGAGATTGAGATCTATTATATTATTCAAGATTTAAGGATTTTAAAGGGAAGCTCTACACTAGGTGGCTAGGTCCTTATGAAGTTGACACAGTCTTCGACAATGGGGCAGTAAATTTAGTAACCATTGACAGTGCTAGGACAACATTGTTTGCTAATGGGCATCGTCTTCCGCTATATCACAAACTTGCTTCAAACGAATCATTCATCAGCACTGTCACAGATTCTGACCTTCAAATTACGAAGGCAGGGGAAAATTCCCTTGTGCTACCAATTTCTTAATTCTCTAATAAGCTTAATAACCGAAAACCAACTTTTGTTGACAATTGTTACACCTAGAAAAAAAAAAGAGCAATAAAAACATATAAATAAAAATCTGACTACGAAAACCTCTTCTGGGGTGTATAAAGACCAATTGTGACAGTTGAAAACCACTATGTGGCAGTTGTTGCACATTTATTTTTCCTTTGTAACAACATTATGTAACTCATGCATATTCTATTTTTATGTTGTTACAATTTCTATTAGAATATGTTTGTTATCTCTTTAAATTATTTTTGTAAGTATCTTAACGAATCGTGTAAATAAGAAATGACTGTAGAAATAGTGTGGAAATTGGGTCTGTTGTTACATGTGTAACAGTTTCCAACTTGTAAGCAATCACATCAACGAAATCGTCAGCCGCAATATATAAAAGAGAGAGTATTCATCAATGCTATACTGCGGAAGAAATTCATACAACTAGCACATGATCGCTCGAATTAATTATATGACTGATTCTTGTTATTGGTCCTTTCTTTCCACATCACATAAGGTAC
>APFE030310386.1:183528-194443 GCA_000404065.3 Pinus taeda
CTGGAAGAAGACCCTCTGCCATGTAAGGACGAGACTAAGTTTTTTTTGCTTAAAATAAGAAAGTTAGAAGAAGAAAATGAAAAATTAAGGAAACAATTAGAAGGAAGTAGAGTAGAAGAAAAGTTCCTAGGCCTAGATACCTTGGAAGAAATAGTGGACAAAATGAGGGCAAATTCTGCACGAGATCTTATGTGTGTGCTATGCACCATAAACCTAGCAGAAACCAGATACAAAGTTTGCGTTGCAAACACCATCTTGATGGAAACTCAAACCGAACCCTCGGAAGTTGTTACAAAATAACCCATTGACGACGTTGTTGATACATAAGAATCAATCACTGAAATGCAACATCCCATAGGCAGCGACCTAGGAATTGATACACAAGAACCTACCGACGGCACAGTTGTTACACAAGAACCAATTGTAGAGGCAGAAGCTACCCAGGGAAAAAAAGAAGAGGCTTCTACACAAGAACCTCTTAATGACGTTGTTGTTACATAAGAACCAATAGCCGAAACGAAGCAGATCAATCCCCAGGATGCTGTTACACCCCCAAGTGATATTGCATGTGAAGGAACACAGGGTCCTGAAGCAGGATGGTGTTCGGAGAAAGTTTTATTGGCATCAAAGTTATAGAAGTGGAAACAACAGACATTATTGTTACAGGAAGGAGTGATATCACTGACGGCATACCAAAAAGTAGTAAACTCGCTCAAGGATAAATGGGATGAGAAGGAATTGGCAAAAAAATGGGAAATATGGGGAAAAGAGGCAGGTACGAAGAAGAAAGAAGAGTCGTTGCAGATGTTGCAGTAGCAGGTTTAGGATTTAACACATGATAAACACAAGCTGCATGAACTCGCCCTAAAATCTGTTAGGTTGTAGAAGACTCTCTCCATCCTATCGAGTTTTTCTGTGGGAATGATTTTTCTTGTTTCAGTTGAAGACGATCTATGAAAATAGACCATATTTGGGTAATTAAACCCGAATATTTTTGGATTTTTTCTTTGCCTATGGTTTCCATGATTAAATTTTGCTTTGCAAGCTTTTCCTTCCTAATATAATTTGTGAACATGCTAGTACGCCCATGGTTGCGTGTGTTCTTTCTTACATGGGTGATCTGAAGTTACACGCCTTTATTTCTTATATGAAAAATTAGATAGAATGGCACATGGCTATGAATTCAGTAGCCGCGAATGAAGAGAAAGCAACATTAATGATCTGGGCTGAACCAGGTATGGCTGCAAAATTAGGACAAATTTTTAGGAAATTTTTTAGTATTCCAGATGTCAAGGAATAGGTAGCCATCTATAGGAGAATAATTGTGAAGCTTTGTCTCAACCTTTTTGTGTAGATGAAGAGTTGTGAACTAATAGGGTGTCATAAACGCACAAAGGTTAGTAGTGCAGGACTACAAGAGAGGACCCATTTGGTTTTCGATATTTCATGGTTGCTGTTGCACGGGTCCCAGAGTATGCCCGGATTGTGGATCTATTGGGCACCTTTTAGATAGGACTCAAGTTTAAGTATCCTTTGATTTGGCTGCCAGTGGAGGAGTACAAGCCTTAGTATCAACTGTATGATTATGAGGAGGAATATTGGCCACATCAGTTGATGGACACTCAAGGCTACAGATCTATTGAGGAGGACATCGCTAACTCCTATAATCTGACAGAACTGGATATGAATTATAGCAGCAGGCTCTGAAGTATTTTTCACGAGGACAAGCAATTGCTTCAAATTGGGGGAGACGTTGGGGGTAGGTTTTGTTCATATTTTAGACACCTTTTTCCCCCCATCCTTGACCATTTCGCCTCTAAACCTGTGGACTTTATATCATAATTACCTTTTTCCTAGTTATAAGAATCGATTTTTTTTATGATATATTATTTTTCCATTTTTGTTAAATATGAATGAGGTGATATCTTTTTGATGGCCAACAGAGGCAAATATGGAAAAATTTCTCTGGCTCTATTTGTTTCAAGTGATCCTCCAAAGTCCACGACCAAAGTATGAACATCGATGTGAAAATTCACAAAGGGGTTTTGAGTGCTTGTTGTTTCAAACCATTTATGTTACACCCTGAATTGTTGCTACACCTCAAGAATTGCTATTACACCTCGAATTGTTACACCGCGAGATTTTGACTACATTGCAGCTATCAATGAGCATGGATACTATTCCATAAGACAACTTTCATAAAGATTATATTGTCTATGGGTGGTTAAGGAATCAAGGCAGTTGTGATTTTGAGAAATGATTTAAAAGAAATAGGCCTTGTATTTAGAGCATGTTGTAACAATTTCTATTCTCTCTCGATATTGATCAACATGAGAATCATGATATTCTTGTGACTGATTTATTTCTTATTTTGGGCATGTAGATCTTATGAAGGGGAATCAGTTGCATGTAAACAAGGATGGACAATGTCATCATTTTTCTTCTGTAATTCATAACCATTTTAATACAAAGAATAACATTGTTGATGTGTTTAAAAATGTGGTGTTGGGACTTTAACTAATTCGCATTTCATCTCTGCGCCCTGCTAGGGAGGAAGGGCCCTCCTCTTTAGCAGGGATTGCAACATCAACAATAGAATGTGGTATATTAATTATTGTTCCTTTCAGTAAGTGTGAAACAATGGGTTTATATCTGTTTCTAGAATTTTGATATGCTGCCACACAGGATTGATTTGAGCATAATATTCAGTCAGCCAACTTAGCTAGTGGTATGGTGTGTGGCGCGCATTTTCCTTGTTAACATGAAGTGTGGTTTCATTTCTGTAGAATGTTTTTGATTTTTGCATGAGCGTTACTTTCTGTAATTAAATTCAACGAAATTTGTTTCTGCCTTTTATTTTTACTATTGGCCGAAGTGTATCTGCACAGATAGTGCATACTCCTTTGAAATAAACATACCTACCCTGGGTTGAAAATTAATGTTTGTGCTTCATTCAAATTAACAGTGATTAAATCGATTCAACAATGTGCACCTCGGTGAGGAGAAGGCACTGGGTGTTTGATGGGTGTGGCAACCGATCCGATGTGTGTAGGAAATAAGAACAAAGGTATAAGTAAGGATCGATTAGAGGATACGTATCGGTATATTATTTCAGTTTTATTATGCATGTGATTGGTGATTCAGGTTTATGATGGTTACATGTGATTTATGATTTTAATCTATGATGCTTATGTTTTGAGCTAACCTGATGATATATTTTTATACATGTTAATTTGGTCAAATATGTTAGTTTGACTTGTTGTGACAGGAAGTGAACAAAATTGCAAGTGCACCTTATTGACAAGCTGCCAATGAGGCATGATTTGAAGTTATTTCAATTTATTTTAAATCTAATGAAAGGTATGTGGTTGGTACAGGAAGCATGAAAATGTTGGTTGGGTGATTGAAATCGACTACAAGAATTGGTAGCAACAACAAAAGAAATTGGAACATGCATCAGTATGTTGGTAAAGCACTTGAGGAGTAGGGCCATTGTGGGAAACTGGTACCCAATAGTGTCCATTGGTTTCCATGAGTATGCTATGACCGGTATGATGGTCTGGAGGCAGGTATATGACTTGGTTTTTGTATCTTCCGATGCAAGGAACCCTTGCCAAGGGATGGATTGCCCGAGATAGGGGTGCCAGCAGAGCTGGGAAGGTGAGTTACTGCATGGAAGGGATTGATTGGATTGCCCGAGGGACTGTGTAACAGAGAAGGGAAGACCGGGGATGGATTTGTTTTGGTTATTAGCATTACCAAATGGAATCAAATGCACATTGGGAGTGCGCCCTGGAAAAATGAGTCGATAACTGTTCACTGAGAGGAAAAGTGGCACAGGATTATAGCGCTGGACATTAGATGCAGATTTGACTTTGCAGTGGATTTTGGACTTCTTGGGAAGGAGGTGAATCCTGTTATTACTTTGAAGGTGGAGGTGTGAGCCTCTGGATTCCCTTGTTGCGGATGCAGACATCGTATCCTTTTATTTTCCAGTTGAGCAAATGTGCATATGTGAATCTTTGTATATTATTATAAATATTGTATCGAGCTAGTTTATAACACTCCATAAACAATATGGTTATTTTCTGGTTGAAGAAAATAAGCATAAGTATATGTGGTGATTATTGTAAATACCATAATGAGTTATGCTACAAATCTTCAGTAAATGATATTTTTGTTATGTTTTAGTAGTGGTCATTATAAATACTTCAACGAGCTATGTTATAAAGCTCCATGGGCAGTATGTTTTGTTTTCAATAGTCTTGTTTGTTATAGGTGGCATTGAACACCGAGGACGGTGTTCCCCCAAGGGAGAGGTTCTCTAACAACACTGGTGAAAATTCCATGTAAAAAAATATATAAGGCCATGGTTGATGGGACACGTATTCCAACCTAAATGGTGGGAGAAACATCCTAATGGGTTTTGATTTGGTTTATTATGGATATGGAAATTGGCAAAGCTAATGGCTATGGTTTTGGAAAGGCATGAGGCATTAATTGGCATTTTATTTATGAAAATAATGAAAATTAGGAGAAAATGAAGGTGAAAGATTACAGGTTCCATGTGAGGAGGAAAATAATGGAAATTGAAGAAAATAGAGGCCTCATTAATAAAAAGGCTTCTAAGGATCAATGGGTAGACTTGGTCAGTTCATTTTTGAAACTCTCTCTCATTATTCTCTCTCTCTCATACTCTTGGAGACTTATATTTTTATTGGAGCACTCTTGGAGGGTGTGGCATACTTGGATTCGAGAAGAAAGAAATAAAAATAAGAGAAGGAAAGTAAGAGAAGGCATCGGGATCAACAACTACATCATATTTTCTTGCAGGTAACAAGTTGCATGTACGTTTCCTTCATTAGTTTTCACATGCATGGCATATGCATGTGGATTTTTGGTTGTGATCTATCATTGGCATGGAGGATGACCGAGATTCATAGTCAATTGCCTAGCCTTTCCATTTCCTATATAGCCATGGTGATTGTGGGTTTATTTTCATTGTTGTATTTTTGGTTGGTTCTCATGATTCCTTAGCGTGGTTTGAGTTACTAGTCATGGAGCCTTGGTTCAACAAATGCTCTAGAACCCTTGAACAACTTCGTTTGAGTTACTAGTCCTGGAGCCTTGGTTGGTAGAATGCTATGGAGCCCTTGGTGGGTTGAGTTACTAGTCCCATAGCCTTGGTTGGACAAATGCTTTTGAGCCTGGTAAAAGCTATGGGTTGAGTTACTAGTCTTGGACCCTTGGTTGGACAAACGCTCTAAAGCCCTAGAAGGCTTGGATAGAGACAGATCTGATGATGGTTTTGTGATGTTTGACCATGAGGTGGAATCCCTATTTGATGGTTTGAGGTCGATGGCCTTTGGAAGCCCTTGAGAGTTTTTAATTGATGTGTTGTATGAAATCCCACATTCATGCTTGGAATATGGAACACGGGTGAATGTCTGAAGAGAGATTTGGCTCAGCCATTCTATGGTCAAGTGGAATGTAGGAGTCCCATCCTAGGTTTGGATTTTGCATGATTAATGAAAGGTTATTTCTCCTTGTATCTCTATGAGAATTATGATGGATTATAGATGGTTATATGGTTGCGATTTCATTGGTATTTTTGCCCCTATTATGCTGGTTATTTACATGTTTTATGATAGCAGCCATGAGTGACTTTCATCATGTTCTTACTTGTTATTGAATGATCAATGTATTTATGACCTAATGAATGAAATGGAAGCTAGTGTGATAATGAGACAATGCTTCATAGTGAATCTTAGATAAGTATGAGACCCCTATGCCAGATCTGTTACTTACACGTGTAAGTTGCATATTACTAAGTGTTTGAAAAAATGCCTGTCATGGTTAGTAGGGGTCCAGTTAAGGTCTTCAACAATTATTTTCCTTAGTACTGTCATTTCCATTGTTATTTTACTAATTTGAAGAGTTGGTCGAGTTATAGGTAGTGACCTAGGCTATGGGCCTGAAAAGGTGGCTCAAATATTGAAGTCCCTGGCATAACACTGAAAAATTGGTCTTTGGTCACTAGCAGGGAAGCCTGTGAGAGAAACTATAGGGTTACAGTCACATGCATGCCTTGTTATGGGAGCAAATTTGGGTTTAATTCATCTAAATTCTAGGTTAACTAAGGGGTCAGGCACTTAGAATGCTAGATTAGTTCCTAGGGTGAAGTGAAGCACCTAAGGGAGGTTTGTGTGTTGTGTTTCTATCGATTCCATTTCCTTAAGGTTGCCTGGAAGGTTGAATCATATCATAGTAGCCTCTCGTCGCATGTTTACCCAGGCTGGCTAGTTTCTTGTGTAGATGTGGGAGGACGGTGTTACACTTGCACAAGTAACAATGTCAACTTTGAAATTTTTCTTTGCATGATTATTTATGGTTCTTTTTTCTAAACATGATAGTTGTTTTAATCTAAGGACATTGATCTTACTATTTTTTTGTATTTTCATTGGCACCATGGCACATTGAAATGTGTCTTGATGCCTATGTGCATATGTTGGCATGGGTCCATCTTTGGTGTGTAAGGACGTTGTTCCTATTGGTATAATTTAACAATGTACATTGTATCTATTGCTGACCAGGGATCAATATTTTAGCTAAAAAATGAAAGTGCTCAAAATTGCTTCAGACCTAAACGACCGATATAGTTCGTCACCAGGATTCCAATGCCATAAACGGTCCAAAAAAGTGACATCGTATTAAAAAGTTAGAGCTTCTGAAAGTTTTGGTCAAAAAGTCAAAGTTTGACTAGGGTTGACTGGATGCCTAGTCAGCATGCAGAGAATATTCTCCAGTTTCAGCTAGTGACAATGTGACAAGTGTCATCTTGAGATTCCCCAGATATTTTTTGAAGAGGTTATTTTGCCAATCACCTCCAAGGAATGAATAATTGTGGAATATTGGTTAAGTTTTGAAATTGGTTATATATATTATTTTATATGGTTTTAATAATATATCTATATATATATATATATATATATATATATATATATATATATATATATATATATAATATATATATAAATATTAATTATATCATTTTTAAACCATATTATATTTCACAATATATATATTCCAAACTGCATTATTTTAAACCACTTATATTATTTTTATGCATTGGCAAAGGTTTAATATTAAACTCCGCTCTGCATTTTTCCAAGGTTTAATATATATTAATATGTCAAAGGTTTTATAAAAACAAAAGGAATGTGTAATTGTTGCCATTATGACATAGGTTTGGCACTATGACACAGGTGTTGTCCTTGATGGCAACTCACTCAGATGACAGATCCCAGTTCAGGCTCTCAGAATAAAGGAAAAAGAGATATACACAGTTTCCTCTTAACCAAGGAACGTATACACATGGGATCGCCGATCAAAAGTCGCGTATGCGTATGCACGCACTTTCATGCAAGGAAAAGCACGTACATGTGGGAAAAGTTGTTTTTAGTCCATGGTATTTAGTCCTTGGTATTTGGACCATGGTATTTGGTTCGAGGTATTAACCCAAGGTATTGGTTCTAAATGGTTTTGGACCATGGTATTGAGTAAGGCCTAAGATTATAAAAGGGAGAGGAGATCGTTAGGCAAAGGTACTCAAGCATTGAATATCTTATGAAGAGCAAGATCTAGAATACTGGTCATTGGGTTATGGTGCATAGGTAGATTTGAATCAAGGAGGAACCTGAGAACTAGAAGAAGGATAAGTTCTATGCATGGGTCAAGATATTAAGGCTTGAATAGTAGTATCTTTGTGTGATTTTGATCTGTTATATTTGGCACATGACTTGATCTATAAATCTGATAATCTAGGTATAACTGATGTCTAAATATTTGAAAAGGGAAAAATGTCTTTTATAGATCTGTACGCAGGTTTTGGCACAGCAAAGGCGCGGATACACGTTGGTTTACTAATTCAAAACAGCGTATACGCTGGTTTTCCTTAATATAGTAGCGTATGCACGCAAGTTCTTCATCTTGAAGTAGCGTACATCTCATAAAATATGTTTTAGCTAGTTCTGTTTATTGCTGTAGTATTCTGGGTTCAGGATTGGTGTCTAGTTATTGTTACTATAATATGGTTACAGCATTCAGAGAAGTGATTGATTAATTCAGTTTTGGTTGGTGAAAAGGGGATTGGTTGATGTAGATACATTTGATGGTTGATTGATGTTATTTATGGATCCAGTCTGAAAATTTATGAAACGTGGTCCCTGGAAGAAAAGAGGAGGTTGTAGCCTTCTGTAGGTCAGCACCTACATACTAGTACATCAACTAGTACAAGAGCTAAGGGGGTTGTAGCTCCCTTCCAGGAGAAGCTGGAGAACAAGAGAAGGTTGTAGCCTTCTGCATGTAGAAGCCTACTTATTGGTATAAGACTGCACCAATACAGAAATATTGTAAAAATAATTTTCTTATTAAAAGAAGATAGAGACGAATTGCAGCAGGTGATTTTCACCCACATTGGGTTTTTACCTTATACCTTGTGTTCATGTGTGTGATGATCTATTCTATTTTACTGCACCTGTTTACTGTTCTTATGGTTAATAAATTTTTGTTGCACTAATTAAAGATCAACATTTAATGGATTAACTGAATCATAAGTTTATTGGATATACGCTAGTTGCTTTAGACATAGTTGCGTATATATGCGGGTTCCCATAACTGAAGTAGCATCTATATATCCGAGTATGGAAATGAAAAGTGTTTGATTTGATAATACTGATTCACCCCCCCCCTTCTCGGTATTATTTCCAACAATTGGTATCAGAGAAGGTCCTTTAGAAGAAGCTTGATCGCTTGAAGGAAGATCTATCATCATGAGTAACTACGAAAAGGAGGCATCCATTAGGCCACCAATATTTGATGGGAGCAACTTTGTCTATTGGAAGGTAAGAACCACAACCTATCTTCAATCTCTTGGTACATAATTTTGGGATATCGTGGAAGGAGGATACACATTTCCAACAGCAACTCCTACAGATATGGTTGGTAAAAAGCAGTGTGAAACAAATGCAAAGGCTGTCAATACTCTATTGGGGAGTCTATCTCAATCAGAATTTGTCAAGGTTATGCAGCTCAAAACAGCCAAAGAAATATGGGACAATATCGTTCTAAGCTATGAAGGAGATGATCAGGTAAAACATGAAAAACTACAAGCTCTTAGAATTCAATATGAAACTCTCAAAATGCACAATCATGAAAGTGTAGCTAATTATTTCTTACCGATAGATGAGATTGTTAATCACATGAAAAACTTGGGTGAAGAGATAAAATAAGTTACTTTAGTTGAAAAGGTATTAAGATCTTTGTCTTCTAAGTTTGAATCAAAAGTTTATGCCATAGAAGAAAAGCAGAATCTTCGGAGCATTACCATGTCACAGCTACAGGGAATACTGACTGCCTTCGAAATGGGAAAAGGGGGTCCATCACACATTAGAGAAGCTGCATTCAAAACTTCAAAAGGAGAATACAATGAGTCAGGACATACGTCAGAAGGAGAAGAAGAATCAAACTTTGTCAAGAACCTTCAATGGGGCTCTGGAAGATTAAGAGGTAAGCTACCTTTCAAATGATTTTCTTGTGGGAGAGTCGGTCACTATGCAGCCAAATGTCCTCATAAAGATAAGCTTGATAAAGGTAAGGAACCCGTCAAATGGAACAAAAAATAGAATGTAAGTAGGAAGAGCTATTATACACATGAAGACAGTGATGGAATTTCAAATAGTGATCAAGATGAACATGGTAATGATTATAGACTTTTGATGGCCTTTGAAGATGATTATTTCTTCGATGTGATAGATGAAGATGATCTCTATGAAGAAATTTCTAAAATTTGTTTAGAAGAAAAGAGTATGATCTTAGATACTTTGACATTCCAACTTGCTGAAAGGGAAAAACACAATGAAAACTTAGAATGTGAAATTGTGGGACTTAGAAAAGATATTGAGAAAACAAAAGCTCTTAATCTTAGATTTTCTAAAGAATCTAAAACTTTAGATGATATTATCAAAGTGCAGTGTTCTCCTCTAATCGAGACAGGTCTTGGATATACTGAAGAAGCATCTCAAGCACAGAAGCCATCCACCTCCAAAAGTTATCTTGATGCAACAAGCATAAGTGAATAGGTTGACAATCGTAAGCAAAGGTATAAAGCAGATCACCAAGTAAATCAAGGTCAATCTACTTCAAGGATGAACAGAAGCTACAACCAACCGCAGGTAAATCATTCTCAATTTTCCACAAGAATGAATGTCAATGGAAACTACAATCACCTGGATGGTAGATTCGATAATCGCAAAAATTTCTTTAATGGCCAATGTTTTTCATGTCATAACTTTGGACACAAAGTTGCTCAATGTGTTGCCTACAAGACCATCATGACTCGAGAAGCACGAAATCAAAGGAGCGTGATTAGGATCATGAAGAGGACCTACAATAACTTTTCTGCTCTTGAAAATGAAATAGAATGCTCTATTTGTAATAACTTCGGTCATGAAGATTCTGAATGCAAGAGTAAGTTTTGGCAAACATCTCAAAAGAAGCAACCTTCATTGGGTCCCAAAACACGGAGAAAGAAAGAACCACAACTAGAAAGATGTGGCATAGCCTTATATGCGGAAGGACAGGAAAATCAGTGGATGTTCGAAACATATGACAGGTGATAAAGATAAAATTCAGTCATATAGTGCCTTAGAAAAGTAAAGGAAGGTCTCATTTGGAAATGACACACCTGCACGCATAAAAGGTAAAGGTTCTGTTCTTTTGAAAGAAAAATTCAGATTTGGAAATGTTATGTATGTTGATGGCTTAAAGCATAATCTATTAAGTGTTAGCCAAATGTGTGATCAAGGAAATGAGGTAATATTTCGATCAAATGGATGTATTGTTCGTGAGCTTGATA
>APFE030310386.1:200783-239814 GCA_000404065.3 Pinus taeda
TGCACATGCAGTGGGAGTATTGAGCAGGTTTATGTCAAAACCAGGGAAGGAGCACTGGACAGCAGTGAAGCGGGTTTTCAGGTATTTGTGTGGCACTAGTGATTATGGATTGTGCTATCAAGGAAGACCAGGATCGGGCAGAGTGTTGGATATTCGTGGCTTTGTTGATGCAGACTGGGCTGGAGATCTGGATCAGAGAAGATCTACAAGTGGGCATGTGTTTAACCTATTTGGAGGTGCAGTCAGTTGGATGAGTAAGAAACAATCTGTTGTGGCACTATCAACTACAGAGGCAGAATACATGGCAGCCACTCATGCAAGCAAGGAAGCAGTTTGGTTGCAGAGATTGTGTTCAAGTATGGGGTTAGTACAGGGAGCTATAAGGATAGAGACTGTGACAGCAAAAGTGCAATTTTCTTGGCAAAGAACCCTGCTTATCATTCAAAGACAAAACACATTGATGTTCAATATCACTTTGTGAGGGATATGATAGAAGAAAAAAAGGTTTTGCTAGTAAAGGTGGACACTTTGAAGAATACTGCAGATGCATTGACAAAATCTGTGAGCTCTGAGAAGTTCTCTTGGTGTAGAGAAACAATGGGTGTTTCAGGGCTGGAAAAATGACTAAGCTCTCCTGTTGCCCCCTGTGGAAAGAAAACAACAAGTGGGAGATTGTTGGGTTGTGTTATATTCTTTCCACATAGTTAACAGGGGGTTTGAGGGGTACCCGTAACCCCACTTTATGGGGTCATTTTGGTTTTGGACCCTATGTTAGGAAAGCATGCAAATATCAGGCGGTTCGTGATCTCCCTAACATCAGAATTCTAGACAATACAATATGGAAATCATGTCAATCTAGTAAGCAAACCAGAATTAATTTCCCTGGGAAGGAAGGATCAGCTAGTAAGCCACTTGAACTTTTCCATACTAATTTATGTGGTCCATCAAGGAAAAGGTCAACTCGAGGAGAAGAATACTTTATATTGTTTATTGACGACTTTTCTAGGATGTGTTGGATAGGACTTCTGAAGCATAAAGATGAAGCTTTCGAAAAGTTCAAAGCTTTCAAAGCCTTGGTTGAAAATGAGTAAGATTGCAGAATCAAATGCCTCAGGTCTGATCAAGGAGGGGAATTTACCTCGGATGAATTTTTCGACTTTTGTGAAAAACATGGAATAAGAAGGGAATTCTCTATCACAAGAACTCCTCAGCAAAATGGATTAGTAGAGACGATGAATAGAATGGTTCAACAAATGGCTCGTGCCATGCTTTATGAATTTGGAACTCCTGCAACCTTCTGGGGTGAAGCTGCATTTGCTGCTGTTATTATTCTCAACGAAACAAACATTCAGGTAAACAGCACTCAAACTCCTCACGAACTTTGGTATGGTAAGACTCCTATGGTAAAATACTTCAAAGTTTTTGGAAGAAAATGTTACATCAAAACGACTGATGAAAATCTTGGCAAGTTTGAACCTAGAGCAGATGAAGGCATTCTCCTTTGTTACTCTTCCCGAAGTAAAGGACATAAGTGTTACAATAAAAGACTTGGAAAAATTGTTGAAAGTATTGATGTGGTGTTTGATGAAGAAGGCAACAATTCAAAACAGATAAAAACTAAAGATGAAGAAGATGAAGAAGACTATGCTTCAACATTAGACCAGACTGATGCTGAAGAAGAAACAAATGAGGCACCAGAAGAACAGATAAGAATAGAGGAAAAGACTCCATCCAAGTATGTTCAGAAGAACCATCCAGAGACTCAAATTTTGGGGCAGAAAGAGGCAGGTGTTCAAACAAGAAGAACTATAACAGAAGCTTCGAGCTATCTAGCATTACTCTCCTCTGTTGAACCACAAAATGTAACTGAACCATGCAAAGATGAATGTTGGGTCAAGGCCATGAATGAAGAACTTGAGCAGATGGAAAAGAATAACACTTGAGAATTGGTTCCTAGACCTAATGATAAGAATGTCATAGGGACCAAATGGATATTCAAAAACAAGTTGAACGAAATGGAGATGTTATTAGAAACAAGGCTAGACTTGTTTGTAAAGGGTATGCTCAACAAGAAGGTATAGACTTTGAAGAAACTTTTGCACTGGTTGCTAGACTTGAAGCCATAAGAATGTTTCTTACTCTTTCTAGCTTTCAGAAATTCAAAGTATATCAAATGGATGTGAAATCTGCCTTTCTAAATGGAGACTTAGAAGAAGAAGTATATATTGAGCAACTAGATGGATTCATCCTTGGAAATGATCCAAAACTTGTATGCAGACTCTAAAAGGATCTCTATGGTCTTAAACAGGCTCCAAGGGCGTGGTATTATCATCTGGACAAATACCTACATCAACAACGTTTTTTCAAAAGGATCAACAGATAGCAATCTATATATAAAAATTGATAATGATAAATTGCTAATACTTGTTGTGTATGTTGATGATATCAACTTTGGTAGCAATGAAGAAGCCATGAGTCAAAACTTTGCTTTGGTGATGCAGAAAGAATTTGAAATTTCCTTGCTTGGTGAGTTGATATATTTTCTTGGTTTACAAGTCCAACAAAACAAAGATGGTATCTTTCTATCACAAACCAAGTACCTCAAGCAAATCTTGAAGAAATATGGCACGGAATATTCGAAACCAGTATGTACCCCTATGGTAATAGGATGTAGCCTCAGCACAAATCATGATTTAGCAGGAGTACATCAACCAACCTATAGATCCATGATTGGTAGTCTGCTCTATCTGATAGGTACCCGACCAGACATCATGCATGCAGTAGGAATAGTTGGAAGATTCCAGGAAAATCCAAAAGAAGCACACCTTCAGGCGGTTAAAAGGGTTTTCAAATATCTTCAAGGAACACAAAACTATGGCTTATGGTATCCTAGAGATACAGATCTCACACTTCATGCATACACATATGCAGATTGGGAAGCAAGCGTGGATGACAGAAAAAGAACTAGTGGTGGTGCATTCTTTATGGGTTCCAGATTAGTATCCTGGTTCAGCAAGAAAAAAAGTTCAATTGCATTATCTACAGCTGAAGCAAAATATGTGGCTGCTGCATCTTGCTGCACACAAATCCTTTGGATGATGCAAACTTTACAAGACTTTCAAACCATTTATACTCCACCTATCTCCATTTTATGTGATAATACAAGTGCAATCAGTATTTCAAATAATCCTATCATGCATTCAAAGACCAAGCACATACCTATCAAATATCACATTTTCTCTGAGAACAAGTCCTTGAACAAAAGGTCAAATTGGAGTATGTTCCCTCCAAGGAATAGGTTGCTGATATATTCACCAAACCTCTGCCCAAGGAGACATTTGAATACCTCAGACAGAAGCTGGGAGTAGTTGATGCATCATCTTGCTATTGAAACTTATCTATTTCACAAAAAAGTGGTTGTACGCGAGTTTCATGAGGAGCATCTGTGTACACGCGCCGGTTTCTGTGGATAGAGTCGCATATATGTTGATTTCAAGAAAAACAGTGGGCCAGACTTAGGATGAAAAGAGTTTGACATGGGTCTGACAGAGACCATCTAGCACAGGTTCAGGGGGAGCATATACATCTAATAATGCATTTTTGGCATTATCTAAGAAGATCTTGGTTCAATTTCATAGTTGTTTTTGGTTTTAGGTGGAACAGGTAGAACATGGTTGCTGGTCTGAATAATGATTGACAGATGCTGCTAATGAGAGTTGTTGATTACTATCATAGTCTTGTTGTAGATATTTTGTCTCTATGTCATGTATATCTTTTATCATCAAGGTCATGTAACGACCTATTTTTTTCCCCACTATGCCTGGGATGGATGATGTAATGTTCTTGTTTTATCATGTGTAAACTTTTGGTGTATCCCCACTTGGTTGGGTGGCAATATTGGTATATCCCCACTTGGCTGGGAGATGGATGTATGTATGAGTCTTTGGTGATAGGAAGGTCATTTATGATGTCTAGAGTCATCATTCTTTCTTGTAGAACATCTTTTTGCAGACCTTTCCTACAGTCAGGGGGAGCATAAATAGCACAACAAAGCAGAGATTTCAGCATGTACTCAGGGGGAGCACAACCCTTTGCCCTTGATGACAAAGGGGGAGAATGACTTTGAGTGACTCGGGGTTGCCATCAAGTCCGAAGGGGGAGATTGTTGGCATTATGACACGGGTTTGGCACTATGACACAGGTGTTGTCCTTGATTGCAACTCACTCAGATGACAGATCATAGTTCAAGCTCTCGGAATGAAGGAAAAAGAGATATACGCAGTTTAACCTTAACCAAGGCGTGTATACACGCGGGATCGCTGATCAAAAGTCAAGTATGCATATGCACGCACTTTCATGCAAGGAAACGCATGTACATGTGGGAAAACTTGTTTTTATTCCATGGTATTTAGTCCTTAGTATTTGGACCTATGGTTTTGGACCATGGTATTTGGTCCAAGGTATTAACCCCAAGTATTGGGACCAAGGTATTGGTTCTAAGTGGTTTTGGACCATGGTATTGAGTAAGGCCTAAGAGTATAAAAGGGAGAGGAGATCATTAGGCAATGATACTCAAGCATTGAATATCTTATGAAGAGCAAGATCTAGAATACTGGTCATTGGGTTATGGTGCATAGCTGGATCTGAACCAAAGAGGAACCTGAAAGCTAGAAGAAGGATAAGTTCTATGGATGGGTCAAGATCTTAATGCTTGAATAGCAGTATCTTTGTGTGATTTTGATCTGTTATATTTGGTGCGTGACTTGATCTATAAATCTGATAATCTGGGTATAACTGATGTCTGAATATTTGAAAAGGGAAAATTGTCTTTTATAGATTTGTATGTGGGTTCGTCACAGTAAAGTCATGGATACACGTTGGTTTAGTAATTCAAAACAGCGTATACACTGGTTTGCCTTAATACAGCAGTGTATGCACGCAGGTTCTTCATCTTGAAGTAGCGTTCGTCTCATAAAATATGTTTTAGCTACTTCTGTTTATTGCTGCAGTATTTTGGGTTCAAGATTGGTGTCTGGTTACTGTTACTATAATCTAGTTACAGCATTCAGAGAAGTGATTGATTGTGTTAAACACACATGGGCAGCAAGAACAATATGAAAGATAATCAGGAGAGTACAATTTTTATTAACAAATGATTTACATTTATAGTACATGTGGTGACTGTTGGGTTTCATATCCCAAGGTCTCTTGGACTCCTTTTGTCCATTCGGCTTCCACACTAACCCATTGAGGATTAGGTGTCCAACATTCCCCCCCTTAATTCGAAGGGTTCTGTATGAGTCCAAGAAGAGAGTTGAAACACAAAGTGTGCAAAAAGATGCATGGCAGCACTAGGATGAATGTGCTCTCTGAAATGTTGGTATAAAGGGTGGTGGTTTAAGGATGACTACCAATACTGGAACACTTAGTGCAGTTCCCAAAACTCTTCCAAAACTGGCAAGAAGCTGAAGTCTTCTGCTAGAGGAAGTGCCCCTATTGTTTTGAAGAGGGAAACCTTCAACCATGAAAGGGAGGTCTCACCCCGCATAAAAGGGAGAACTTCAACCTGAAAAGCGAAGTCTCAACTTGTGATGGTTTAAGGATGACCAACAACTCTGGAATGCTTAATGCAATTCGTAGAACTCTTCCAAAACTGGCAAGAAGCTAGAGTCTTCTACTAGAGGAAGTTTTCTCAATTTTGTTCCTGGAATTCTTCCGAAACTAGCAAGAAGCTGAAGTCTTCTGCTAGAGGAAGTGTCCCAGATTGCCAACTGAAGGCATGTTCACGGGCATCTTTGTCTCTAGCTACAACTATGAAACTGGTGTGGGAGGTTGTGGCTTAGATTCGCTTGATGTGACTTTGAAGCTTGTAGATGACCATCATTTCCCCCCTGTCAGATACAAGGTGAGATGATGGAGAAAACTCAACTGCAAGATTGTTCAGTACTCTAGAGCAAGTTCTGAAATGTGTTTGGAATATCTTCTTGGCTGTTGATGCCCATTACCAAGAAGCGATCCATCCAAGTTGAATCTTTGTTCTTGCAGGACGTTTGTTTTTGAAGGATCTATGTGAAGGATGGCTAGTTTTATGACAGTGCTTACATGGATGAAGATCAAAATAGTGATCTTTCAGATGGCCAACTCGATCGCAGTGTTGGCATTTCACAATCTGTTGTTGTTGTTGTTGTGGTGGAAGAGGAGTAGAATCTGGAATAGCTGGAGGTGAACTGTCATGAGGAGGAGGTGAATTTTCATGAATAAATCCAGCACTCTGAAACTGAATGGGCTTTGAGTAGTTTGGGATATGAAAGGACAAGTCCTTGTCATATCCAAGACCATTTATGTGCCTTTTGTGGACAAGCTGTTCCCAAGGTCTGATGATGGGCTTGGGAAGTGCAAACTGAGTTTCTGCATCTGCATGGACAACTGCTACTTTTTGGGGTACTAAATCTAAATGAACTGTAACATTATTGACTTGCTGTTTATGGGAGTCTGTTTCATTGTTCTGAACATAAACATGTCCAGAATGATGATTCCTCTATTTTAATTCTTCTTGCTGAAGCTGAGATTGAAGTTGTAAAAAGTCAATCTTTTCATGTACATCTTGTAAACAACTATGAATATCGGTGATAAAATCCTTGTTGATTTTGACTGTATTATCCATAGAGAGTATTAGATTGTCCACTAACTCTAATATTGCACCAATTGGAGCCATTTTTAACCTCAAAAAATAGTAAAACAATGAGGAAAAGATGGACACCAATTACTCTTTTATATAAACTTATGGCAACAACTTCAAATCAATCAGCTTGCAATAGATTCAACACACAAATAATGGTGATATTTGGAAAACAGACTCCTCATTCAAAAATGAATTTTCTTCAATTCACCTCAGAATTTAACTTCCAACAAAGCTACAAGCAATTTAGGCCTCAAAAATATATTTACCTGTACCATCTTTGAATCCAAGGGAACTTGTCTTGGCAACAACTTCAATCTAGTTCAATAACAATCTCTGATATGAACAACCTTTAAGAAAATACACCAATTCGATCTACAAAGGATAGTCTTGGCTTGAAACAATTTCCACTGAACTCCTAAATAATGCCAAATTGCTGCAACTTTAAAGAATATAAACAGTCCCCAATTCTTATGAACATTGAACTCTATCATTCCCAAGAAACCCCAACATAATCACTTTCAAAGAAGAAATGATGGCTATCAAAATTCAATACCCTTGTGGATTATCTTCCTTTCGAATGCAAGTATCGAAATTAATAAAATAATTATTTGAAGTACCTACACCAACACTTCTTCAAATATATCCAAGTCATGAGACAAACAAACTACTGAAGAGTCACACACCTTCTTGCTCAACTGGTTGGAAAGATTCCCTCAATATAAAAATTTACGATGAGCAGATGCGAAGTTTTTTTGGGATTGGTTCTGGTTCTGGTTTTGACGTTGCAATCCATAGCCACATGGAAGAATTCATAGTTGACTATGTAACAATTGCAGACATGCAAAAATTCAAACAAATTAACTAAAATAAGGATCAATACACCACAAGAATAGATCCTCAACCCCCCTTAACTATCTATCTACTTCAATTTACTAGGAGAAGCATGAAACATGTCCACTACACTGCAGAAAGTATCCTAATCCAACCAATATTCAAAAGGCATGGAAACCAGCCCATTCTCAAAGGCTTCATAGCGTCATTACGATGCTTCAACATTATGCCTTGTTTGCGATGTTGTGAGAAAGCCAATCCAAACCTTCATACAGTCCTTCACCAGAAGTAGCACAGGTACTCTGGATATACCAACGACGCTGATGCAAAGAATGCAGGCCAAGCTTATCAGTTATCTCAATAGCATTCATTGCATTGGGAAGATCCTACTTGTTTGCAAATACGAGGAGAACAACATCTCACAACTCATCCTCATTCATTATCCTATGCAATTCGTCTCTTGCTTCAACAACACAGTCCCTGTCATTACTATCAACCACAGTGTATTAAATACCATTCAATACCACTCAAATACCATTCAATACCACAGCGTTAATACCATTCAATAACATGTTGATACCATTCGCATTGATACCATTCAATAAAATGTTGATACCATTCGCATTGATACCATTCAATAGAATGTTGATACCATTCGCTTTGATACCACTCGAATGTTATTATTCAAACACATTCAACTGAAACGCAACGTTAATATGGGACAACGTTAATATGATTCAATACCGCATACTAGGAGTAGCGTAATAGTAGGAAATACCAAGCGTTCATCAAACAGTGGGAGCTAGGCATTCATCAAACAGTTCTGACACCAAAACATTCTTATGGGCATTCATCAAACGGTTCTGATACCAATGGGCAGCATAACAGTAGGAAATACCAAGCGTTCATCAAATAGTGGGATCTGGGCATTCATTAAACAGTTCTGACATCAAAATGTTCTTCCACAGGCTCTACAAAAACTATGTAAACGGCCCACATGGTCTTCAATTGTTCCATCGAATATACATACAACACGCACTCACGACACTCGATTCATCTCTGCAAACATAACCCATCACAACAAGTGCACCATGCAGGCTCAAGTATATACTAACAGATACTAGTCTGCGAGGAAAAACAACCAAGTTTACACAAAGCTCGGGCCATGCTCAGAGGGAAATCTCAAGCACGCAAAGATGAAAAGTTAATGACAAACAGAGATGACAAAATTAATGGGGAGAGATGCATGCTAACAACTAAGTGAGATGGATTTGAATTTGGCTCAAATTCAATGCAGAGGAGAATGCTATGTCCAAACACACAGAAATTAGGGGCAGAGGGATAATGTATAGCAGTAATTCATAAAATGACCAGAAGGGCAGTATATAACATAGAATGGTGGGAGTTACATTGCAGAAAGCTAAATGGGACTTGTACTTTTGATACCATGTCAAGCCAAGTTAAGGCTCATAACTCAAATCCAACACTTTCATAAACAAATGGTTCAAAGAAATTATGCAGGGCAGGAGTACGCCCGCTCTGATACCATGTTAAACACACATGGGCAACAAGAACAATATGAAAGATAATCAGGAGAGTATAATTTTTATTAAAAAATGATTTACATTTATAGTACATGTGGTGATTTTTGGGTTTCACATCCCAAGGTCTCTTAGACTCCTTTTGTCCATTCGGCTTCCACACTAACCCATTGAGGATTAGGTGTCCAACAGATTGATTCAGTTTTGGTTGGTGCAAAGGGGATTGGTTGATGCAAATACATTTTAATGGTTGATTGATTTTATTTATGTATCCAGTGTGAAAATTTATGAAACGTGGTCCCTAGAAGAAAAGAGAAGGTTGTAGCCTTCTGTAGGTTAGCACCTACGTACTAGTACATCAGCTAGTACAATTGCTAAGGAGGTTGTAGCTCCCTTCCAGGAGAAGCCGGAGAACGAGAGAAGGTTGTAGTATTCTATAGGTAGAAGCATGTGTACTGGTATAAGACTGCACCAGTACAGAAATATTGTAAAAAGAAGTTTCTTATTAAAATAAGATAGAGACGAATTGCAGCAGGTGGTTTTCACCCACATTGGGTTTCCACCTTATATCTTGTGTTCGTGTGTGTGATGATCTGTCTTGTTTTACTGCACTTGTTTACTGTTCTTATGATTAATAAATTTCTGATGCACTGATTAAAGATCAACATTTAATGGATTAACTAAATCATAAGTTTACTGGATATATGTTAGTTTCTTTAAACACAGTTGCGTATATACGCGGGTTCCCATAATTGAAGTAGTGTATATATATCTGAGTATGAAAATGAAAAGTGTTTGATTTGATAATACTGATTCACCCCCCCCCCCCCTCTCAGTATTATTTCCAACAATAATAGTGTGGGGTCGGGGTTTGAACCCTGGAGCTACCACCCCACCAAATATCTCTATTACCACTACACTACATAGGCACAAGTTGAAGACCATGCCAACCTTCATGTTTTTAACCCTCAGTGTGAACCAAGGGTGGAGAATTAAAACTTAAACTATGCTTATCTACTTTAATTAAGGATTAACATTAATTAAGCAGTAGTTTAACTGGATTTTAGTCTAGCGGCAGTTTCGGTGGTGCCTCCAACTATGGCGGAATTCCTATTTTTGGAAATTTAACTAGCAGTTCTTCCAGATTTGGTGGAGGAAATGTACGAAAAATTGGTTTTTCCATAACTGAGGAAATTCTCAGCCAAATTTTGAAAATGAATAATCATTTTGGCTAATTGGCATGCTAGGAACTCATTGGAGTAGGTTGCGGAGGAAGAAGAGGCCATATAGATGTGTTTTTGGTCACTTGAATATTTTTAAAGCCTAGGGCCACCAGGTGTTGGAGGCCATTCACAGAGCAACTAGTAATCAAATTGAGTAAAAAAAATAGTCATTTCTGATAGATTTGAATGTTTTAAACTCATTGGAATAGGATCCAAGAGCATTGGATGCATGTAACAACAATTTGAGCACTATTTAAGCTAATACAAAGGCCCACACTATGAAGGTGGACCAAGGAGATGTAGCCCTGGAGGGGTGAACTCCTTCAACAAAAATTTGTGTATTGAGCTCTGTTATTTGTGCTTCCTCTATTTTTATATGTTGTTTTTCAGCCATTTAATTTCATGCTTTTAAGTTCATGCAAAACACTAAATCTCACCAAGTTAGATGAATTCATAATAACATTCTCATGGATAAACTCTTTATTGATAAGAAAACCAAAGCAAAGAAATTTTTATATATGGAAATGGTACTAGCACAACATTAAATAGAAATCAATTTTAGATCAAGTTGGTATTAGAGCACAAGTTTGCTTGCTCGATTTTCTTGAAGGGTTTAATGGTTGCAAAATTGTGATGCTTACAAGGTTAAAGTTGCAGAAACGAGAAGGGAAGTTATTGGTTGCAACTCCTCAGGTAATGCCCAAAAAAAGGAGAACCATAAGGCCATAATATCCAACACCCAAAGTTCCAAATCTAGTTGCACTTGAAGCTCCTCAAGTTTTGTCTTCAATTGGGGTTGAATAGGTACAATTAGTACGAATTTCTAAGCGTGAATCTATAGCCATTATGTTTGGAGAGAGAGACCCTTGAGGTCCCTCTTCAGAAGAGGAAAAATTCAAGAAATATTTCGATAATTTGATTGAGATGGTTAAAGTCCTCTATGAAGAGAGGAACACTAGAATGGTTGGAGAGAGTTCTAAACCTCCACATGGAGATTGAATCTCAGAGGAAAAAAAAGATGAGAAGAAGGATTCCAAAGGGAATGGTGGAAAGCCACCTCCATCTCCACCATACTCATCATCTTCCTCATCATCTTCACAATCTCACACAACATTATCTCCGACTACTGTCACTACCCATACTCATTCGAAAACCCCAAAAGGAAAAACTCCATTACTGAAATTGGACATAAAATTTAGAACTTCCCATGTACAATGGAGAAGTGAATGAAAACAAGTTGGATAATTGGATTTGATAGTTGGAGGTATACTACAGAATTCAAAACCTTCAAGAAGACAACATAAAGATCTAGTTGGCTTCACCGAGGCTAGAAGGAGCTACATTAGTTTGGTCGGAAGAAAAGACTTAAGAGGAAATGAGAATCCATGGTAAAATATCCATTACTTGGGTTGAATTTGTTTCTACAATTAAAAGACAATTTTATCCTTTAACTTTTATGCAAAAGTCCATTATGAGTTGGAAAACTTTTAGGCAGCTTAAAGGTCAAACAGTCCAAGATTATATACACGAGTTTAGAATAAGGTCTTTATTGTTGGGAGCAAACTTAAATTCACAAGACACACTATTACAATATATTGGAGGTTTACATTCGTATTTGCAGCATACTATTTTTATGTTTAACCCAAGCAACTTAGATGAAGTATGTGTGCAATCCACGCATCTTGAGGCAAGGGGAAAAAAAACAGAGAGGAGAAAGGTGAAAGTGAGGGTAAGGGAAAGAGAAGGGAGGAAAATGGAAGGGAAAGAAGAATGCAAGTATCAAAAAAGAGAAGGAAAAACTCACATGCTAAAACTATTCAAAGACTAGCCATGATGAAGACCACTATTGGCAACTTCATCCAGAATTAAAACCAAATAGATTGAAAGCCAAAGAGAAGGGAAAAATTGTTTCTATAGTTGAAAAAGACTTAGGGTCAGATTCAAGAGATGAGACAAAAATTACAGCCATGGGTTTGAAAGGTCAACATGTTGAAATTACTAGTTCCTCGAATAGTCACAACAACACTCCAAATGAAGACAAAAGGGAAGAGTTGTTCACTGTGAGAGTAATCTCAAATCATACCAATATTGTTGCACTCTTTGATAGTGGATCACAAGAAAACCTAATTTTAGAAGACTTAGTTAAAGAGCTTAAACTTGAAACCATACCACATCATAAACCATACCCTTTGGGTTGGATAGTTAAGGATGCCAATTTACAGGTTTCAAGGAAATGAATTTTTAGATTTTCTATTACTGCGAACTTTGTTGATGAAGTCGAGTTAGACGTGGTTCCACTTGACATTTCTGGAATTATCTTGGGAATTCCATATTTGTATGACAGGAAAGCGATGTTTCATTTCTATGAGCACAAATATCATTTGCTTAAAGATGGGGTGAAGTATATTGTGAGAGCTCATCGCAAGAAACTGAACGTTTCTTTAGTTAATGCAGGTAAAATGAAGAGGCTAGTGAATGCAACTCAGAGCTTGACATTGTTGATGATCAAACAAAGAGATGTTTTAAAACATACTTTTCATAAAGATGCTTATATTTGTAATGAGTTGTTTCAGAATGATAATGGGTTGCCTTTGAAAGAAGGTCAAAAACATTTATAGTAGCAAACATTGATGTTGAGCGGTGTTGAAAACAAGGTGCCGGTGCAAGAAGTTGAAAAGGTCAAAGAGAAGAGGACAAAGCAACTTGGCAAAGAAGGTATGGGTTTCAAAAAGTTTCGTTGCTGATTTCCAAAAGGCACATTACAATGACGAAGAAACTTGGGCAAGAGTCGACTAAAGTACAAGGCAAAAGCAGCTAAAAATCACCATAGAGACAAAGTTCAAGGTGATAATAAATTCCAAGTTTCCTTTGATTGTTGACAAAGGTAGGAACAAGATGATTTCTACAAAATTATATTGTTGTTCTACAAATTCTGAAATATTGTAGCATGACAGTGTCAAAGACAAAAATAGATGGCAGTCAGAATCAAGGAAAAAATTGACTTTTTATGAAAATCTCCAAATGATGAAATTAGGAAAATTTCAATGGGTAAATATTGGAAGGATGAGGGAACAAACCCCTAATCAACATAATTAGTAATCAAGAGAAATTTTGGGGTCCAAAAGGCTTCTAGTGGGGAGGAATGATCGTGGATTAATATTTTAGCTAAAAAGTGAAAGTGCTCAAATTTGATTCAGACCTAAACGATTGGATAGATTTCATAATCAGAAGTCCAATGCCACAAATGGTTCAAAAAACCAACATTGTATGCAAAAGCTAGAGCTTCTCAAAGTTTGGTCAAAAAGTGAAAGTTTGACTAGGGTTGACTAGATGCCTAGTTAGCATGCAGAGAATATTCTCCAGTTTCATCGAGTGACACTGTGACGATTGTCATCTTCAGATTAGCCAGATGGTTTGTGAAGAGGTGATTTTTCCAATGACCTCGAAGGAATGAATAATTGTGGAATATTGGTTAAGTTTTGAAATTGGTTATATATATTATTTTATATAGTTTTGATACTATATATATATATATAATTTTTAGACCATATTTTATTTCACAATATATATATTCCAAACCACATTATTTTAAACCACTTATATTATTTTTATGCATTGGTAAAGGTTTAATATTAAACTCTGCTCTGCATTTGTCCAAGGTTCAATTCATATTAATATGCCAAAGGTTTTATAACATCAAAAGGTATGTGTAATGGGGTGGGGTCAGAGTTTGAACACTGGACCTACCACCCCACCAAATATCTTTGTTACCACTACAACACACAAGAAAGACTTGAAGACCATGCCAACCTTCATGTATTTAACCTTCAGTGAGAACCAAGGGCAGAGAATTAAAACTTAAACTGTGATTATGCGCTTTAATTAAGGATTAACATTAATTAAGCATATGCTTAACTGGAGTTTAGTCTGGAGGCAGTTTCGGTGGTGCCTCCAATTATGGCATAATTCCTATTTTTGGGAATTTAACTGCCAATTCTTCCAGATTTGGTGGAGGAAATTTAGGAAAAATTGGTTTTGCTATAACTCAGGAAATTCTCGGCCAAATTTCGAAAATGAATAGACATTTTTGGCTGATTGGCATGCTAGGAAATCATTGGAGTAGGTTATGGAGGAAGAAGAGGCCATCTATATGAGTCTTTTTTCACTTGAATATTTTTAAAGCCCCTGGTCACCAGGTATTGGAGGCCATTCTTAGAGCAGCCAGTAACCAAAATGAGTAAAAAAATAGTCATTTATAATGGATTTAAATGTTTTAAACTCATTGGAACATGTTCCAAGAGAATTGGATGCATGTAAAAACAACTTGAACACTATTTAAGCTAATACAAAGGTTCAAACTATGAAGCTAGACCAAGGAGATGTAGCCCAGGAGGGGTGAACGCCTTCAACAAAAATTTGTGTATTGAGCTTTTTTATTTGTGCTTGCTATGTTTTCATATGTTGTTGTCCAGCGATTTAAGTTCATGCTTTTAAGTTCATGCAAAACACTAAATTTCACCAAGTTAGATGAATTGACAATCACATGCTCATGGATAAACTCTTTATGGATAAGAAAACCAAAGCAAAGAAAATTTTATATCTGGAAATGATACTAGCACAACATTAACTAGCAATCAATTTTAGATCAAGTTACTATCAGAGCACAAGTTTTCTTGCTTCATTTCTTGAAGGGTTTAATGGTTGCAAAATTGTGATGCTTACAAGGTTAAAGTTGCAGAAAGGAGAAGGGAATTTATTGGTTGCAAGTCCTCAGGTAAAGCCCAGAAGAAGGAGAGCCATAAGGCCATAATCTCCAACACCCAAAGTTCCAATTCCAATCACACTTGAAGCTCCTCAAGTTTTGTCTTCAATTTAGATTGAATAGGTACAATTAGTACAAATTTCTAAGCCTGAATCCATAGCCATTATGTTTGGTGAAAGAGAGCCCAGAGGTCCCTCTTCAGAAGAAGAAGAATTCAAGAAATCTTTCTATAATTTGATTGAGATGGTTAAAGTCCTCTATGAAGAGAGGAACACTAGAATGGTTGCAGAGAGTTCTAAACCTCCACATGGAAAAGGAATCTTAGAGGAAAAAAAAGATGAGAAGAAGGATTCTAAAGGGAATGGTGGAAAGCCACCTCCATCTGCACCATCCTCATCATCTTCACCATCTCACACAACATCATCATCCACTACCGTCACTGCCCATACTCATTCCAAAACCCCAAAAGGAAAAACTCCATTACTGAAATTGGACATAAAATTCGAACCCCCCATGTACAATGGAGAAGTGAAGGTAGAAAAGTTGGACAATTGGATTAGACAATTGGAGGTATACTCTAGAATTCAGAAACTTCAAGAAGACAACATAAAGATCCAGTTGGCTTCATTAAGGCTAGGAGGAGCTATGCTAGTTTGGTGGGAAGCAAAGACTCAAGAGGAAATGAGAATACATGGTAAGATATCCATTACTTGGGTTGAATTTGTTTCTATAATTAAAAGACAATTTTATCCTTTAGCTTTGATTCAAAAATCCATTATGAGTTGGCAAAATTTTAGGCAACTTAAAGGTCAAACAGTCTAAGATTGTACACAGGAGTAAAGAAAAAGGTCTTTATTGTTGGGAGTAAACTTGAATTCACAAGACACACTATTGAAATATATTGGAGGTTTACATTCCTATTTGCAGCATACTATCCTTATTTTTAACCCAAGCAACTTAGATGAAGTATGTGTGCAAGCCACGGATCTTGAGGCAAGGGGAAAACAAAATATAGAGGAGAAAGGTGAAAGTGAGGGTAAGGGAAAAGAGAAGAGAGGAAAAATGGAAGGGAAAGAAGAATGCAAGTATCGAAAAAGAGAAGGAAAAAATCACATGCAAAACTATTCAAAGACTGGCCATGATGAAGACCACTATTGGCAACTTCATCAAGAATTAAAACCAAATAGATTGAAAGCCAAAGCGAAGGGAAAAACTATTGTTATAGCTAAAAAGGACTTAGGGTCAGATTCAAGAGATGAGACAAAAATTACAGCTATGGATTTGAAAGGTCAACATGTTGAAAGTACTAGTTCCTCAAACAGTCACAACAAAACTCCAAAAGAAGACAAAAGGGAAGAGTTGTTCACTGTCAGAGTAATCTCAAATCATACCAAAATTGATGCACTCTTTGATAGTGGATCAAAAGAAAACCTGATTTTAGAAGCATTAGTTAAAGAGCTTAAACTTAAAACCATACCACATCATAAACCATACCCTTTGGGTTGGATAGTTAAGGATGCCAATTTACAGGTTTCAAGGAAATGCATTTTTTGATTTGCTATTACCTGCAAACTTTGTTGATGAAGTCGAGTTAGACGTGGTCCCACTTGACATTTCTGGAATTATCTTGAGAAGTCCATATTTGTATGATAGGAAAGCGTTGTTTCATCACTATGAGCACAAATATCATTTTCTTAAAGATAGGGTGAAGTATATTGTGAGAGCTCATCATAAGAAACTAACATTTCTTTAGTTAATGTAGGGATTCAAATGAAGAGGCTAGTGAATGCAAGTCAGAACTTGACATTGTTGATGATCAAACAAAGAGATGTTTTGAAACATACTTTTCATAAAGATGCTTGTGTTAGTAATGAGTTGTTTCAAAATGATACCATGTTTCCTTTGAAAAAAGGTGAAAAACATTTGCAATAGCCAACATTGGTGTTGAGTGGTGTTGAAAACAAGGTGTCGGTGCAAGAATCTACAAATGTTAAAGAGAAGAGGACAAAAAAACTTGGAAAAGAAGGTATGGGTTTCAAAAATGTGCATTGCTCGTTTCCAAACGGCACATTACAATAGGGAAGAAACTTGGGCAAGAGTCGACTCAAGTACAAGGCAAAAGCAGGGAAAAATCACCATAGAGACAAAGTGCAAGGAGAGAAAGAATCCAAGTTTCCTTTGATTGTTGACCAAGGTAGGAACAAGATGTTTTTTGCAAAATTAGATTTTTGTTCTGCAAATTCAGAAATATTGCAACATGACAGTGTCAAAGACAACAACAGATGATCGTCAAAATCAAGGAAAAAAATTACTTTTTATGAAAAGCACCAAATGATGAAATTAGGAAAATTTCAATGGGTAAACACTAGAAGGATGAGGGAACAGTCCCCTAATCAACACAATCAGTGACGAAGAGAGATTTTGGGGTCCAAAAGGCTTCTAGTGGGGAGGAATGATCAAGGATCAATATTTTAGCTAAAAAATGAAAGTGCTCAGAATTTCTTCAGACATAAACAACCGAATAGATTTCATCACCAAGATTCCAATACCGCAAACGGTTAAAAAAACTAACATCGTATGCAAAAGTTAGAGCTTCTGAAAGTTTGGTCAAAAAGTCAAAGTTTGACTAGGGTTGACTGGATGCCCAGTCAACATGCAGAGAATATTCTCCAGTTTCAGCCAGTGACACTGTGACAAGTGTGATCTTTAGATTCGCCAGATGGTTTGTGAAGAGGTGATTTTGCCAATAACCTCCAAGGAATGAATAATTGTGGAATATTGGTTAAGTTTTGAAATTAGTTAGGCCGATAGGCCTTCCTTTGAAAGGGACTTTCGTCATCCCTTTGGTTCTCAGGATGACACCTGGCATCGGGCATAGAGCGGGTTCTCAGGTTGACACCTGGCGTCGGGCATAAAGCGGGCATAACCGCAGAGTTCTGAAACTGAGTGGTCATACTCGTCGTGTATTCATGGATATTCATGAAGGCGGTTCTGCCGACAGTAAGCTCATAGCGGGTTCCGACGACCTCTTCAACTTGGAAATCCAGAGTAAACGCGTCCGCTTTGACACCATATCCACTCAGAAGCTGATTATTATTCAGGGTTCATTTAACAGGTATATTTTCTGTGTTAACAGGGTTTTCTTATGATGGTCCTCTTTTATGTTTCTGCTAAATACAATATGAGTCTGTTCTCTGTATTTTACTCATTATTTCCTTTCGCATTCTACTGTTTTACTGGTTGCAGCTTCCCACAGTTTTCTTATCTATTTCACAGACTTGTAGGTAGCCATAATTTATATCATTTACTGGCTAATTTTCTCTCTTGGTAACTCTATTGCTCTGTTACGCTACAGTTTGTTTTGCCTACGAGTATTAATATTACATTTTTGGTCTTTTGGCAGGTCACTCTTTGGCTCAGCATGGGTGCCGAAAGGCTTAATGCACTTCCTCGGCCATTCCAACCGAGGGTTTTGACATCTAGGTGCTTTCTGGACCACTGAGGTTTTATAAGATTGATTGGGGTTTTACTACTGCAGAGGACGACCCCAAAACCGTTTCTATTATGACTTTTAGGCTTTCTACTAGGAGCTAGGGATTTTAAGTTGATACTGAACTCTACTAGTTAATGGACTGAAACCGGTCTTTGGAAGAAGTGACAGCTTCTACGGCTTTCCAAACCGTATTTTACTTCCTCTATAATTTATATTTCTCAGCTATCATTTTCTTTTGATTAACATTACTCTGTGGTGGGTTTTCACTAGTTTTTCCATCCGTCTCCGACATGGAATTCGCTATATATTTGTTTTTAAGTTTTAATAGGAAAAATACCATCCTCTACTAGATTTTGTCAAATGATAATGAATTAAAGGGTTAAATCCTCATGCTATTCCTCATTGATTTATTGATGATGCGTTAGTTATATATATGGGTTTTTGTTGTTGTTCTAAAATATATGTTTATATTTCAGTAGAAGTTCCGGAAACAGTTCCCATTTTTCACCAGTAGTCTGGTTACTGCTTTGAATATAGTTCATAGTGCGTCTACAGTCATAATACATTTGCATGTCGACGTACTCATTTCTTGTTTTATTTGATTACTACCCTTCTGGAACCGCTCACAGTTTCCCCCTTCGGTGACCTGAGAGGTAAATCCAGAAATATCAGTTCCTTCTTAGCCAGGCTTCTTAACCTCCATGGATCTTCCATAACTTTTGGTTAATTATTTTACTGAGTGTAACATTTAGCATCTCGAACACCTGATTATGGGTTTTTTTTTAATATGCCAATATTTAAATTATGGGGTTTCTGTGTAGTAAATCCATACTTAAATTATAGGGCCTGTTTGATATGTCAGGACTAAATTACAAGGTTTCGTTTTTTACTAGTATCACTTCATGTGAACAGAGACAGGTTCTTTTCATATGAACACAAACTGTTTATTTTAAACAAAGAATTGTCACAGAAATTTTACTTTAGTTTTCCTCATGTTAAAAGCTTTACATAGACACAGAGAATTTGTTTCTCTTTTACAGTAATTATGTTCTCATTTTCTTTTGGAAAGAAGAAAGGATTACATTCTCATTAAATTTGCTTTAGATTTAGATCCCATAACAATATTTTTTAATAGATCAAAACTGCTGAATAACTGAAATTTCTTATAACCTTGACAATAATAATAAAAAAAGGATGTTTGCAAACAACAAAATATATGCAATTACACTGGCACAAATGAGCGAGTGGGAAAATCTGCAGCAAGGGATCGAATCGCGCTAGCAGTACTGAGAAATAGAATGAAAAAGACAAGTAAAATGAGTATCTTGTGATGTCTATTTGTATCAGCCATTTCCATTGGGCTCTTCATAGAAGGATCTGGGACAATATGGGCGCTCCAATGTGATTTCCACAAGCAGCCGAGATTTCAAAATGAGAACTATCTTTGAGTCTCGGGAACTGAGAAGCTTCTCCATGGAGGGAACATGCTTCTTTATTAACCATTTTTCTGTTATTCATAACTTATTTCAGTTTTATTTTAGTTTTGGATCAACAATCAAAATTCGTTCAATCATCTAACACCACAAATCCACGGTGAACAATAAGACATGGTGGCGGCTAGGGAAATTCATTTCAAAAATTCATTTCAAAGGGAAACACCTTACGACGTAATTATAATTGGTGTTTTCTCGCGTTTTTTTGGCATCAAAATGGAAGGATTTGGTGGAGTTCCAGTCGACCAGAAGGTGCAATGGGCTAAAAATCTCTTTTTAGAATTTTTTAATATGTAACTCCTCCATCTCTGCGCTAACTTCTGTTCAATGTGGTCTCTGATTGTTGGTTTCATGTTTTCTGATATGTTTGTTTTTGGTATCAGGTTTACGGTGGACATGAGGGCTTCTGGTGTAAGTGCAAAAGCATCATGAAGGCAGAAGATGTATGAGGCAGAGTTGGAGTCAATGAAAAATAGGGATTCCACCACTTTATATGTCGATTTCAGTCATGTCATTCAGTTTGACGATACGCTACAGCAGGCCATATCGGACAAGTATTTAAGGTCTATAAAAGAGGGAAAATGTTATTTTTCTCATTTTTCACTTATTTTATCTTTTCTTTCACCAGGGTTTTGCCTTTGAATTTGCATTTGTGTTATCTCGTTGTGGGTATACCTAGCTTCTTTCATTTCATTGCAGCGGATCTGATTTTTTTTTGTTTTTCGTTTTCATTCTGTTGGGTATTTCTAGGCTTTTGTTCCCCTATATTTATTGTTTTGGACATTTTGTTAGTTAGAGCACTGTTACAGTTACAGATCTGAGCACATCGTTAAGGCGTTTATTTATTTATTTTAATATTTCTCCTTTAAATTTATGTAATTATATTTTATATAAATAATCTTATGTACTTCTGTTGTGTGAGAGTATCATGTTACTTCTCCCCAATCTAGTTGTTTTGGTTCCTTACACTATGGCATTTGTCATATTTTTTATTTTCAATTATTAATATTCTTTTACCATTTTCATATTCGGGTCTAAAATGGTTGTTGGTTTTTTACTCATGCAACGTGTTGCAGGTTTGAGCCATACCTAAAAAATGCATGCAAGAGGTTCGTGATGCAACACAGGCCTACATATATAGCAGATGATGATCCCAACAAGGATGTCAATATTGCATTCTACAATATTCCTACTTTGAGAAGGTAGATAAAACTCACTACCGTTTTCCCATTGTGAATGCTATTATGTACTGGGTTCTTGTCAAAATACAAAGTATCTTGCCTTAAAAGGAAGTCTCCTGAGTCACATTTCCCCCAAATTTTATGTACTGTATTCTTCTTAAAATACAAAATATCTTGTCTTGACACCATACCATGTTTGTTGAGGACATTGCTATCCTTACACCTGGGATTGTTGCTAAAAGGAGGAGAGGTAATTCTGTTATTTGTATCTTGCCTCAACCATTTAATGAATTTACTAGGGTTCCTACAATGTGTGGTAATGTGGAGATTCAACTAAATTAAAATGTAACAGTAGCACATCAAGAAGGATTGCAAACAAAAAATTCCCTTCAGAAAAAAGGTAATAAAGAATATTATCAAATATCATCTGCAGCTGGAATTTATTCCCCTAATGCATCGTATTATGTTGCACATGAGATATACATTTCTCGATTCAGTTCAGGAATCTCAGAGAAGATGTCAGGAAGGAAAAGTGAGTGGATTGATGCTCTTGTGAACCATGCTAGAGACTAGCCAATTGCTCTTTGTTCCATAGAAAACAAGGTTCAGGAGCATGTGAGAGGACTGTTAGAACATCATATAAAAGAAGCTTTCCTTCCATGCTACTCCACACAATGGATCAGTGCCAAAGAACCAGAGAAGGGGAAGCAATGGTTAAATGACAATCCTTATCTGATAAAGTTTGAAATGAAAAATTCCTTCAATTAAGTAGGACCTGGAACATGCAAAGGAAGCAATTTTAAGGCATGGAGTACGTGGCCTAGTGAATGATCCATACAATGAGTTAGATCACCAACATCCTTCTAAACAAATGTAAATTAAGCATGTCAGAGAGATGATTACAAAGGTAAGGTTCCTTGCCTAATACCATGATTACCATGTCTGGTTTCTTGCTCACCAAAAACAGTTACAGGATTGGCATGGTGATGCTCCCAGTCTCCACGATATTAATGGCACTTCACATTTTATCAATACGCGTACCAAAGGAATTATAGTTCATGGAACTCAGGATCCTGTGGCCAGATGCTTGGAAGGGAAGTCCTAACAGGGTGGATGACTAATAATAAGCCAACATAATTACCTTTCATATCGAAGGGCTTGAATTCAAATAGCCACATTTACTCTGACCAACATCAATTGAAGTCTCGAATTCGAGGTATTTATTTGGAAATTGAAATCATTTTCAATTTTCCAAAAGAATTTATCAAGCATATTCAGTTATTGAAAAATATTGTGATCTTGAGGCTATGGTATTACGTGGGAAAGTGTAGATAATTGAGTTAGAATTTGAATTTTGCTTTCTACATGTTTCTTGCATGCTTTGAGCAGAAAAGCCATATAGGGAGCTTCCAAACACTTCAACATGAAACCTTACTTACTTGTAGTCCTCAACTTTTCACTATTGTTGTGTCTCTTCAATGGCAAGATCCTATAAATATATTGCTTACACATCATAGGAAAACTACCTCAGTTTCAATTGATGGCACAATCAAGCCTTGGAACCCGACAACAAGCACAAGAAGTGTACTTTGCAACCCTGTTCTAACGTATTCTAGGCATAGATATGAAAGGAGCCTTGTGGGGCTTTCTATTGCTATTGGTTCAGAGTCAAATGAGGTATTTGTCTATCATAAATCTATTCCAATACCAGTGGCATCGTACAATTTTAACCATATAGACCCAGTTAATGGTAAAGAGGTATATGTTGTCAATGGATAGTTGGCTTCCTCTATATGCTGAAAAGGGTAGATCCAAACCTGGGTTGCATCATCAATGTTAACATTTGGAGGCCTCTATTACCCTTGATGAACCCAACCTTCCTTGGACAATGATAGATTGGGGTTCTCCAAAATAATATGTTTCTACATATATGTGTGCTATCAAGGGAGGAGTACAAGCCATTTCTGGATGGCACTCAATTAACAACCATTGGATTAGTTGTGCAACCATATCTATTCAAGATGGGCCAGCTATTCTTCAGGCTGTTACTTTGGATGTAGCCCCAGTGAAGTTTAGGCATGGAGATCCCTACAACCACAATACCAAAGAAATGAATTCCATGGATACAAACATGTCTGGTTGCATCATAATTCAATTGGGAATACGAGATTTTAGTCTTTTTTTGGGGTTTTACGATACTGAATTTGTGTGAGTGATGCCTTGCAAAATCATTGCAATCCTCCAGCTCCTGTATCGACATCATAAATGGAAATCTAGCCCAAGAAATCCATACAAAAAGTCGCATCTTCATTTACTGGGCTCCTTGACATTATACCTGTTTCAAGGGTGAAGTTTTAGATGCATATTCCAGATCGATTTTTTGTTTTAAGAGATACAGCTTAAGTTAATGTCCATGCTTGTGTTATCTGCCCAACTTTGTCCCAATGGCATCGAAGGCACTGTCTTTCCTTTCCTGATGTCAGTGTCTAACTTTGGGAATACAGTAGACTTTGGATAACAATTCTTATATGCAGCTTGATGAGATTGTCACCTTTCCTATTTCTCTTTCTTGTGCCAGACTATACAGTGGAAAGCATTAAGCCCCCAAACATTGCCTTATCATATGATTCAGAAATATAAGAGAACCCAGGAGGTAGGAGGTATGAATGTAGATCATTTACAATTTTCTTTTCCTAATGGAAAATATCATGCAACAATACTATTTCTTCCCGTCCAGATTATCACAAAAATGCAGCATTTGTGTGAACAACAACTGCCAACATCTTATACAATGGTATTATATAGAAGTTCTATGTTGAGGGAGTGAACCATGACTATACATTTAATTTGAAGTCAGAAATAGTGCCTTGGAGGATCCAGATGACCATTTTTCCCTTGCTTAGTCTGGAATCAGTTAATGTTCAAAATATTGTTTGTGGTAGTAAGCATACTGGCTAGAAATCCCATTAGTTTCATTACTTGTTTAAAACTTTTGAACAATTGCTATAGTTCGATGTTTATGTAAATTAATCAAAGTCTGGCCATTGATTGTAAACCAAAACAAGTTCTAACTGATCTAATAAAATTGAAACTTGAATACCTATTGTAAACGCATGTGATAACAAACACTACTTATGAGAACAATTGTGTTTGACAATAGAAATCTAATTAACAATTTTGTATTTTCTTTGGATTAATACAATTGTGTCTCTTCTTCTGGTCACTAGTTTTAGTGACCCACTGGTGCTCACTAGAGTTGAAAATTTTCTTGTCCTTGCCTTTGCAGCAATTATATGTGTGTGGAAGGAAAAGCAATTATGATATGACTATTGATTTTCCAGACCATTGTTATGTACTTTTTCAGGTCTGAAGATGTGTAACTTTTCGTTTAGCTTGGTACATTCTTATATACCACTTTACTTTGAATTTGTCAATATCATAAGTCCAGTAGCGATTTAAGTGTATGTTTGCATGGCAGAAATACATTGGGCTTGAATCATCATTTCACGTTAGCCAGATACGTTTCTCTTACAATTAGATTGTAATATCTTTTGTTTCTCTTACAATATGATTGTAATATCTTTTCTTTCTCTTCTGTGGGAAATTTTGTACACGAGTTCAAACATTGTATATAAATAGAAAAATGCAGAAAGTGACAGTCAAATTTTGTACTCAGAATTATGACAAGAAAGCCCCTGCTGGGTTTGTGAGGAAAGAGAGCTTCAACACCAGTTATGTCTCCAACCGCCAAGATGATTAGTATGCTACTAACATGTTTACTGAATAATTTTTGCTTTCTCTTGTAATATATAGGCCCCCAAAGCTCCTCATAGATGAGATTTCATTCTGTAACTAAATTTTACAATTCCAATTTAATAATCCTATCGGCCTCTCTTTGTACCTTTTGGGACAATTGCTAGTTATATATATTATTTTATATAGTTTTAATACTATTATATATATATATATATTATATATATATATATATATATATATATTTCAAACCACATTATTTTAAACCACTTATATTATTTTTATGCATTGGTAAAGGTTTAATATTAAACTCTGCTCCGCATTTTTTTATCCAAGTGGATGTTGGTGGCCACCCACCTATCCCATTTGGATCCCCACGACTGTCTCTTTTAGTTTTTTCAGTTTCCGTAATTGTAGCATAATTTACTATTTTTAGCCGTTTTTCGAGTCCTGAATGTCCAGAGCCATTTTAAGGCCCTAAACGACGTATTTTAGGAAACTTGGGAGCAATATGGGGCCATGGACCAATGTTTCTCTTCCCAAAGTTGTAGTTCTTGGATAGATCTTTCTAACAAGATACTGTGCGCGTCAAACAGAGATTGTATGCCAAAGTTACGACCCCGGGAAGTTGATGTACCAATTTACCCAAATGGGGCCCACAGTTTGGCGTTTCATCTTCTAGGGTTAGGTTTTGGGAGGTTAAGGGTTTTCCATCGTTTCTCAACAATAAATAGGCCTTCAGGCCTCATTGTAACATATTTCAGAGGCATGTAGCCGCCACATCTCTTCTCAGAGATAAGCTACCATTGCCCTAGTTGGTTTATTTCCAATTCTATTTGTAAGCATATTTCAATATTTTACATTAATGAAATGAAGCATTATTTACACTGCATCTTTGTGTTTATGGTTATCTATATAATTTGTTGCATTCCTATTTAAATCCGGATCAGTGGTATTAGAGCGGTCTGCTTTGTCTCTGTTTTTCTTTGCATGTCCCCAACAAGGTCAGGATATAAGGAGTTAGGGCTTGAACTGGTGGAATGTTTGCAAGACCAGCCTCATAAATCCTAATGGCCTCTCATGGCAGATGAAAATAAAGATGAGAGGGCAGGAAATCTTATCAAAATCTTGATCAAAGAAGCCCTCGAGCGACAAAAGAGTGCGATGATGGACAACTTTGCCCAAATCCTTCAGCGGCTACCCAGAGGCGATGCATCAGCTTCCAACAGCTACTCTGGAAACACCACACTATTTAAGGTACAAGTTAATTTTGAAATCCCCATCTTCAAGGGTCAAATAGGCAGATGTCATAGATAAATGGTTAAATCTGCTAGATGGGTATTTTTCTGTTCATGAATTTTCGAGTTGGGAAAAGATTGTTTTCGCTCTTCTCAAAGTAGCCCCCCACATCAAGGACTGGTGGGAAACCTACTGCAAGTAGAAGAATGAACATACGGGCTCACTATTTTTAGCTGCACCCACTTGGGATTCATTCTGGGATGTCGTCAAGGAGCAGTACTACCCTGTCAAAAGCTATGAAGACAAATACATCAAATGGACCACACTGCACCAGGGAAGGGACTAAGATGTGTCGGAGTTCACAAACATTTTTCATACCCTTCGCACAAAGTTGGGTATCAAGGACTCTGAGCTGCATTTGGTACTCAATTACTGTGGCTACCTACAGAGATACATCTAGGAAGAGGTGGAGTTCCTGAACATCTCCTTGCTCAGCACAACATATCGATACGCTAGCAAAATTGAGCAAAAGTTCAAACAAAGAAGCGAGACTTTGGATCTGCAAATCCGAAGACCAAAGGACAAAGCCAAGGTGGGGTGACCCAAGACAACCCATCGAAGCCACAAGAAAATAACAACACCATGAAGTCGAAGAAGGACACGGAAAAGTGGTGTGAGTTCCATAAGAGTCCCACTCATAACACAAGTGAGTGTCGGACCAAGATGTCGCTAGTGGCCAAGTTGAAGGCTTCAGAATCAGATGCATATTTTGACCTTGACTCAGAACTCGACAAGGGGAATGACGAAGGGAAGTAGATCATTGATGCGGAGCCTACCGTCACTGTTGCCACTACCAAGATCTAGAAGAATGAGCCTGAAGATCTAGAAGAGGGGGAACGTCTTTTCCACTCACAAATGTGGGTGAAGTGTTCGCTGCTACAATTCATTCTCGACAGTGGTAGCCAAAAGAACCTCATTTCAGTAGAGGTTGTGAAGCAATTGGGCCTACTGACTACACCACACCCGCAGCCGTACAGTATCGGGTGGCTTCATGAAGGATGAGATCTCAAAATTCGCCAACAGTGTCAGCTTCCCTACAACATCAAGCCCTTCACAGATGAGGTATTGTGTGATGTTACACCTCTGGATGTTTTTGATGTATTATTAGGCCAGCCATACTTATGGAGGAGACATGCTGTGTGTGAGTCAAGGCCCCACACTGTCATTATTTCTTTGGATAATTCATTATACAGGATATCGGAGGTAGTCCCACCTACCACCACCTCTTTGATCTCTACTAAGAAAGGCAACAAGCTCATCTCCCAGACTAGGAAATTCATTTTCTGTCTGATTCGTTCCCAAAGTAAGGGGAAGATCGTCACCACATCCATGACCCACGCGAAGGGTTCCTCCATGCAGCAGTAGCAGCAACAGCAAAGGAATACGGTCATGAAAAAACACAGGAACAACTTCTACTCACCCACAGGGGTACCACAAAAGCTTCAGGTGGGCAACAAAGTCTGGTTGCATCTACAGAAATAATGCCTTACAAGATCCCATCAGAAGCTCCGACCACGCCGACATGGTCCTTACACCATTACTAAGGCTTTGGGAAATAATGCTTTGGAGCACATCATTCTTCCATTCCTTCGCCTGCACCAAGTGTTCAATTTGTATCGCCCTCGACCATGCTTCCCACCATTACTGGACACATCTGAGATTGTAGAACAACTCACCAAAGACCAAGTTCAGCAGATGGAGGAACTCAATGCAATGGGGACCATTGCTTCCTAAGGGGGCAGGAATGATCTAGGTGGATGTTGGTGGCCACCCACCTATCCCATTTGGACCCCCAAGACTGTCTCTTTTAGGTTTTTCAGTTTCCGTAATTGTAGCACAATTTACTATTTTTAGCAGTTTTTCGGGTCCTAAAGTTCTGGAGCTGTTTTGAGGCCCTAAATGATGTTTTTTTTTGGGAAAACTAGGAGCAACATGGGTCCATTGACTAATGTTGCTCTTCCCCAAGTTGTAGTTTTTATATAGATCTTTGTAACAAGATACTATGTGCATCAAACGGAGATCATATGCCAAAGTTACGACCCTGGGAAGTTGATGTACCAATTTACCCAAACGGGGCCAACGATTTGGCGTTTCATCTTCTAGGGTTAGGTTTTGGGATGTTAAGGGTTTTCCATTGTTTCTCAACAATAAATAGGCCTTCAAGCCTCATTGTAACACATTTCAGAGGCATGTAGCCACCACATCACTTCTCAGAGATAAGCTACCATCTCCCTAGCTGGTTTTATTTCCAATTCTATTTGTAAGCATATTTCAGTATTTTACATTAATGAAATGAAGTATTATTTCCACTGCATCTCTGTGTTTATGGTTATCTCTGTAATTTGTTTCGTTCCTGTTTAAATCCGGATCATTTTTCCAAGGTTCAATTCATATTAATATGTCAAAGGTTTTATAACAGAAAAAGGTATGTGTAATGGGGTGGCATCGAATTTTGAAACCTGGACCTACCACCCCACCTAATATATTTGTTACCACTAAACCACATAGGAAATACTTGAATACCATGCTAACCTTCATGTATTTAACCTTTAGTGCAAACCAAGGGCGGAGAATTAAAACTTAAACTATGCTTATCCACTTTAATTAAGGATTAACATTAATTAAGTAGCAATTTAACTAAAGTTTAGTCTAGAGGCAGTTTCGGTGGTACCTCCAACTATGGCGGAATTCCAATTTTTGGAAATTTAACTCACATTTCTTCCAAGTTTGGTGGAGGAAATGCAGGAAAAATTGGTTTTGCGATAACTGAGGAAATTCTTAGCCACATTTCAAAAACGAATAGTCATTTTTGGTTGATTGGCATGCTAGACACTCATTGGAGTAGGTTACGGAGGAAGAAGAGGCCATATATATGTGTTTTTTTCACTTGAATATTTTTAAAGCCTTTGGCCACCAGCGGTTGGAGGCCATTCCCAAAGCAGACGATAACCAAATTGAGTAAGAAAATAGTCATTTCTAATATATTTGAATGTTTTAAACTCATTGGAATAGGTTCCAAGAGCATTGAATGCATGTAAGAACAATTTGAACACTATTGAAGCTAATACAAAGGCCCAAACTATGAAGCTGGACCAAGGAGATGTAGCACAGGAGGGGTGAAATCCTTTAACAAAAATTTGTGTATTGTGCTTTATTATTTGTGCTTACTATGTTTTTATATGGTGTTGTTCAACGATTTAATTTCATGCCTTTAAGTTCATGCAAAACACTAAATTTCACCAAGTTAGATGAATTGACAATCACATGCTCATGGATAAACTCTTTATGGATAAGAAAACCAAAGCAAAGAAAATTTTATATCTGGAAATGATACTAGCACAACATGAACTAGAAATCAATTTCAGATCAAGTTGGTATCAGAGCACAAGTTTGCTTGCTTGATTTTCTTGAAGGGTTTAATGGTTGCAAAATTGTGATGCTTACAAGGTTAAAGTTGCAGAAAGGAGAATGGAAGTTATTGGTTGCAACTCCTAAGGTAATTACAAGAAGAAGGAGAGCTACAAGGCCATAATCTCCAACACCCAAAGTTCCAATTCATGTTGCACTTGAAGCTCATCAAGTTTTGTCTTCAATTGAGATTTAATAGGTATGATTAGTACAAATTTTTATGCCTGAATCCATAGCCATTATGTCTAGAGAAAGAGAGCTTGGAGGTCCCTCTTTAGAAGAGGAATAATTCAGGAAATATTTCAATAATATGATTGAGATGGTTAAAGTCCTCTATGAAGAGAGGGACACTAGAATGGTTGCAGAGAGTTCTAAACCTCCACATGGAGAAGGAATCTCAGAGAACAAAAAAGATGAGAAGAAGGATTCCAAAGGGAATGGTGGAAAGCCACATCCATCTCCACCATCCTCATCATCTTCACCATCTCATACAACATCATCTTCCACTACCATCATTGCTCATACTCATTCCAAAACCCCAAAACAAAAAACTCAATTACTAAAATTGGACATAAAATTTGAACTTCCCATGTACAATGGAGAAGTGAATGCAAAAAAGTTGGACAATTGGATTTGATAGTTGGAGGTATACTGCAGACTTCAGAACCTTCAAAAATATCACATAAAGATCCATTTGGCTTCATTGAGGCTAGAAGGAGCTACACTAGTTTGCTGGGAAGAAAAGACTCAAGAGGAAATGAGAATCCTTGGTAATATATCCATTACTTGGGTTGAATTTGTTTCTGCAATTAAAAGACAATTTTTTCCTTTAGCTTTTATGCAAAAATCCATTATGAGTTGGAAAAGTTTTAGGCATCTTAAAGGTCAAACAGTCCAAGATTATACACAGGAGTTTAGAAAAAGGTATTTATTGTTGGGAGTAAACCTGAATTCACAAGACACGCTATTGAAATATATTGGAGGTTTACATTCCTATTTGCAGCATGCTATCCTTATATTTAACCCAAGCAACTTAGATGAAGTATGTGTGCAAGCCATGCATCTTGAGGCAAGGGTAAAACAAAACATAGAGGAGAAAGGTGAAAGTGAGGGTAAGGGAAAAGAGAAGGGAGGAAAATGGAAAGGAAAGAAGAATGCAAGTATCAAAAAAGAGAAGGAAAAACTCACATTAAAAATTGTTCAAAGACTGGCCATGATGAAGACCGCTATTCGCAACTTCATCTAGAATTAAAACCAAATAGATTGGATGCCAAAGAGAAGGGCAAAACCGTTGCTATAGCTGAAAAAGACTTAGGGTCAGATTCAAAAGATGAGACAAAAATTACATATATGGGTTTGAAAGGTCAACATGTTTAAAGTACTATTTCCTCAAATAGTCACAACAGCACTCCAAATGAAGACAAAAGGGAAGAGTTGTTCATTGTCAAAGTAATCTCAAATCATACCAAGATTGATGCACTCTTTGGTTGTGGATCACAAGAAAACCTGATTTCAGAAGACTTAGTTAAAGAGCTTAAACTTGAATCCATACCACATCATAAACCATACCCTTTGGGTTGGATAGTTAAGGATACCAATTTACAAGTTTCAAGGAAATGCATTTTTAGATTTGCTATTACTACAAACTTTGTTGATGAAGTCGAGTTAGACGTGGTTCCACTTGAAATTTCTGGAATTATCTTGAGAAGTCCATATTTGTATGATAGGAAAGAGGTGTTTCATCGCTATGAGCACAAATATCATTTTCTTAAAGATGGGGTGAATTATATTGTGAGAGCTCATCACAAGAAACTGAACATTTCTTTAGTTAATGTATGGAAAATGAAGAGGCTAGTGAATGCAAGTCAGAACTTGACATTGTTGATGATCAAACAAAGAGATGTTTTGAATCATAATTTTCATAAAGATGCTTGTGTTTGTAATGAGTTGTTTCAAAATGATAACAGGTTGCCTTTCAAAGAAGGTGAAAAACATTTGCAGCAACCAACATTGGTGTTGAGCGGTGTTGAAAACAAGGTGTCGGTCCAAGAAGTTGCAAAGGTCAAAGAGAAGAGGACAAAGCAACTTGGCAAAGAAGGTATGGGTTCCAAAAACATTCGTTTCCGGTTTCCAAAAGGCACATTACAATGGAGAAGAAACTTGGCCAAGAGTCAACTCAAGTACAAAGAAAAAGCAACTAAAAATCACCATAAAGACAAAGTGCAAGGTGAGAAAAATTCCAATTTTCCTTTGATTGTTGACCAAGGTAGCAACAAGATGTTTTTTGCAAAATTATATTGTTGTTCTGAAAATTCAAAAATATTGTAGGATGACGGTGTCAAAGACAACAATAGATGGTTGTCAGAATCAAGGAAAAAATTGATTTTTTAGGAAAAGCTCCAAATGATGAATTCAGGAAAATTTCAATGGGTAAAGACAGGAAGGATGAGGGAATAGTACCCTAATCAACATAATCAGTGATCAAGAGAGATTTTGAGGTCCAAAAGGCTTCTAGTGGGGAGGAATGATCAAGAATCAATATTTTAGCTAAAAAAATGAAAGTGCTCAGAATTGCTTCAGACCTAAACGACCAGATAGAGTTTGTCAGCAGGATTCCAATTTTGCAAATGGTTCAAAAAACCAACATCGTATGCAAAAGTTAGAGCTTTTTAAAGTTTGGTCAAAAAGTCAAAGTTTGACTACAGTTGACTGGATGCCCAATCATCATGCAGAGAATATTCTCCAATTTCAACCAGTGACACTGTGACAAGTTTCATCTTCAGATTCGTCAAATGGTTTGTGAAGAGATGATTTTGCCAATGACCTCCAAGGAATGAATAATTGTGGAATATTGGTTAAGTTTTGAAATTGGTTAATTATTTTATATAGTTTTAATATATATATATATATAATATATATATATATAAATATATATATATATATATATATATAATATATATATATTAATATATATATATATATAATATTAATTATATCATTTTTAAACCATATTATATTTCACAATATATATATTCCAAACTGCATTATTTTAAACCACTTATATTATTTTTATGCATTGACAAAGGTTTAATATTAAACTCCGCTCCGCATTTTTCCAAGGTTTAATGCATATTAATATGTCAAAGGTTTTATAACAACAAAAGGAATGTGTAATGGGGTGGGGTCAGGTTTTGAACCCTAGACCTACCGTCCCACCAAATATCTTTGTTACCACTACACCACACAGGAAAGACTTGAAGACCATGCCAACCTTCATATATTTAACCTTCAATGCGAACCAAGAGCAGAGAATTAAAACTTAAACTATGCTTATCTACCTTAATTAAGGATTAACGTTAATTAAGCAACAATTTAAATATAGTTTAGTCTGGCCGCAATTTCAACGGCACCACCAACTATGGCAGAATTCCCACTTTTGGAAATTTAACTGGCAGTTCTTCCAGATTTGGTGGAGGAAATGTAGGAAAAATTGGTTTTGCCATAACTGAGGCAGTTCTCAGCCAAATTTCGAAAATGATTAGTCATTTTTTTCTAATCGGAATGCTAGGAACTCATTGGAGTAGGTCACGGAGGCAGAAGAGGTCATCTACAGGTATTTTTGGTCACTTGAATATTTTTGAAGCCTAGTTCCACTAGGTGTTGGAGGCAATTCCTAAAGCAGTTGATAACCAAATTGATTAAACAAATAGTCATTTACGATAGATTTGAATGTTTTAAACTCATTAGAATAGGTTCCAAGAGCATTGGATGAATGTAACAACAATTTAGCACTATTGAAGCTAATACAAAGGCCCACACTATGAAGCTGGACCAGGGAGATGTAGCCCAGGTGGGGTGAAATCCTTCAACAAAAATTTGTATATTGACGTTTGTTATATGTGATTTCTATATTTTAATATGTTGTTGTTCATCCATTTAAGGTCATGATTTTAAGTTCATGCAAAACACTAAATTTCACCAAGTTAGATGAATTGACAATCACATGCTCATGGATAAACTCTTTATGGATAAGAAAACCAAAGTAAAGAAAATTTTATATCTGGAAATGATACTAGCACAACATTAACTAGTAATTAATTTCAAATCAATTGCTATGTTCATTTAATGGAAAAGGTGCATAATGAGTATGTAGTGCATTTCTTCGAACTGACACAAAGCAATATGTTTGGCTTCAACAATTGTTGCATTGGAAATAATTGACAATGCTTCTAGTTAGAAAGGACCACTCTTGTATGTTCACTTTGAATATTATCACTACCCATTGCAAACAAAATGGCCCACCTTGAACCATGCCTTTTTCATATGGCATTTCCATATTAATAAGATATGCTTGCTAATTTGCAACTTTTTTTTTACTTTTTGTGACATCATTTGATAGATATTTTGTAAACAATGCAATGCATCTTGTGCACTGCACATTATAATGATTGGACAATGTAAAGTCTCAAGGACCTTGTGTCAAATCTAGGCGTTAACAAATGGAAAAGTGCAGAGAACATGCTATTTACACAAATGGATATAGGATTTGTCACATTATGTGATTCATGGGCTTGCATTTTGTCATTGATTTCTTTGCAATATATTTGAATATATTTACAAGAAGGAGAAAAGTATTCACTGCATGTTACAATGCTTTGGCCTATTTTCTTGTACAAAAATGGTTCATAATGACCGTTAAGAGGATTCTCATCATGGAGCAACATATGCAATGGGTTTGTTATTTTGCTTGAATTGAAGACAAGATACAATTTTTTTTTGTTTGGCCAGATTGTTATTGGTAATTTCAACCATTTGTCCCACCAACGTATGAAAAATGTATCTTCCCATAATCCTTGTTCATTGTCAATAAGACCATTTGAAGCAGGGAGACACATCCTCTACAAATATGTTTCAACGTCATCAATTCCATGAGGATGATATAGGAAATCAAGTGCTAGATCATAATTAAATGATTGTATTGCTTCTATCTGGCCATGTTCAAGACATATCAAAAAGTGGTCAATTGTGTGGTTTCACAATTCAGTCGATGTATAGGGGAAATGCAAAAGTACTTCAATTGCATTGAAAATACAATTACCTAGGGTGTATGAAAATGCTTGAAGTATGAAAAGATTATTTGTGTTCAAGACATTGTCAATAGTTTCATGATTGTTGCATTGCTTTTTTGATTTCCAAATTTCAACATTAATTATTTTAGAAATTTTTGTATACTTGTCCCATTAAAGTTTTCATTGAAACTGGTTAGCAAAATGAAAAAAAAGGAACGATACAATGCAAAATGCAACCAATTATGCATTGCCACTTTAATGTATTTGCAACACACATATGCAAAAGAGAACAATTAATTTGGCATATGAGCTTCTATCTGCGAAACTATTGACTTTTGACATATAACAAAAGCAATACAAGTCTTCAAGAAAGCAAATTAATGACTAGTGAACGGACTAAGATGGTTAGTCTTTCTCTAGTTTTTGTTCCCTAGTAGGTTAAAGATATTAGTTATTATGTGCATTTTCTTATAACATCTAAAGGAATATGCACTTCCTAGGAAATTCAAATTTGTTTATGGCATAACCTTCTGATTTTTTCCTGGTTGTCTAGCAATATTCTCCACTGTACGTGACACTAACTCTAATTTTTTTTTAAAAAGCTAGTTCGATTAAGTATTTATATTACTTAATGTTTACAATGTTTTTAAATGCAATTGTAACACTCAAATGGAAACAAATGTGGAAAATATTCCTATTCACGAACCTAAGTGCAGACAACGAATAGTGAAAGCGAAAAAACCTGTTTAAAATGTTAAATTCACATATGTTTTTTAAATGGATTTTTTCAATAGCGAAAGGAAAACTCATGAGATTTTACATAGATAGATTCCTCACAACACAAAGTCAATCGTAAGGAAACAAAAGGGTTAAGAAAAGTAGACAACCAATGTATCTGTTGCATCTTGAAAAAATACAAATTGAAACAGTCACATACCTTATTGATAATGTCAGTACAAATTCAATTTCACAAGAGTTCGCAAAGTTTGTGTCCTTTCAAAGACATTTTTCCGATGCCTTCAGTTGTTTTCAACCCATGAAAACTATTGGCAATGCTGAAATGTTATCTGAACTATTCATAACAGAATGAATTGTAACAGTCATAAACATTTAGAGGCTTACCATTCAATTTCGTTTGCAATGAGACTTATCCAGTGTTAAAGATCTAAGTAATTTCATCGAATGAATGAGATTACATAAAATTTAGTGAACATTGTAGTATATTCCAGAGCTCAAAATATTTGATATTTTGTCATCATTATTACCGTGACTATATTATCTGTGTAGTACTGAATAATATTCATAATAACAATTTTTTCAGGCATAAAAAATAAATGGATATACGAAACTCTAAAACTATAATCTTTTCTTAATTATGCTAAAGATGCAATATTTTCGTTGCCTAATCAGTGAGGAATGAATAGTGAAACAACTTGGAAAATAGAAAAAGTCCCAACCATTGACTTCCTTTGGAAAATTATACCTGGGCCATTGATGTTTTCTATCACTACAAGTGTGGGAGTATCGTCAAATATTTTTCCCTTGAGATTGCGCATTGATGCATGTGCTATGATTGGTTTGGCTCAAATATTTATGTTTTCATTACATGGAAATTCTAAACAAAATAAATGGAAATATTAAAGCACAGGTATAAGAGAGTTGTTGTTATTTAAATTTCATTTGGAATTTGCGCAAACAATAAATAATGCATTAAAGCCTAAAGGAGAAGGTGGAATATGCAATTAACACAAATAAAGCGAAATCAAAAGAAAGCCAAATCATCGTTGCCAATCTTACAATGGAATTTATACTTCTTTGATTTACTCGCTACCTCGCTCAACACCATATTAATTTCAATTGTTATCCACATCATACTCATTAATATGCCTAAAATTATTCTTTCCTATATTTAGACCCTTAAGCGGGGAAAAAGGGCCTAAATATGACAAATTAACACATTTGCTTTATTGAAATCAATAGGTTGCATTGGCGACAGGCTATCAACCAAAACTACCAATTCATTAGGGTCACAATGCTATGTTACAAAATGCAGTGGCACATTAGAAAAAACTCTAGATTTACATGAAGGCATTTGTATATAGATGAGGAATTGATTTGCTTTTCATTGTTGTTGAAATTCCTATGGCCAACAAATCTACCCTACAAACTTTGTCAGAATTGACTTGACTTGCTATCGTATCACCTAAACAAAATGCTCTGCAGAAGTCATTAAGTTCTTAGAAGAAAGTTGTTGAAATATTACCTGCATAGACATGTGTGGAATTCCTTGTCCCCGACGTAGAAATGTTTAAATGCAAACAACGCATCCAATGAACACTTTTCCATAACCTTCAAGGCCATAGTTAATCGTTGAAAACATATTTTCCATGCCCTTAATGAATTCCAATCTTTGTGTAGCCCTCTCTACTCTCTGAGAACCCTGTGGGCTGCAAAATAATTGCCTTTTCATAAGCTATGGAGGGATAGCACCAGTGGACCTTGTAGTAAGAAGTTGATTACATAACCACTGTGGTAAAAGCCACCACAACATAAATCTAGAGAAGTGCTCATTCAAACCCTGCACAAAGTCGCATCTTAGATAACACTTATGTATCCAACTTTACCATGAACTAGTTGTGGTAACTCCAGATTGGACAACCGTGGATAACCCTATCACTATGCAATGGAAGAAGCACTAAGCTAGAAGCAAGAATATTTCTTCACATGACAAAATGAGAAAAGCATTGGCCGTAAGGGGGTAGCCAAAGTTGAGACTTTCACGCCATCAAGCACATTAATGTACAAAGGAAGAGGACCGATGCTGACTAGGATGTACCAACGACAAGAACAGAACCCGACTAGGTCGGAGGTAGGGGATAAAGACCAGAAATAACAAATCTGGTTGTGTTAATGGATAGGGACAACCCCGACTGAGCTTTGAACTAACTACTTCCACAAGGGCCACTGAGGCGCTGCCACCTGAATGATGGATGATCTTCTCATAATGCTATCCTACCATGTTGAGTGGCAACCTAAAACTAGGCCTGCTCATGGATATGCCCCACTCTGCTAGGCCTTTCAGATGGCTACTCCACGTGGGCTAATGTGTTACTGCAATGTGGAGAATATAAATATAAATTTCATATATATATTCATGGTTGGGAATGTACCCCATTCAAGCAGGTTGATGCACCAATGAAGAGCACCGACATCAATTGGGTCAAAGATAGGGGCTCAGGCCCAAAAACAACGGAAGTGGCCCTCAAGAGCATCGAATCTAACTGCTCCTTGATCTAAATACTGCCACTGCCACATTGGCCACTGAATCACTTCTACTTGGGAAATTTTTATTATTTTTATGGCAACAATAAGATAATTTTAGTTATTTATAAAAATGCAATAAAAATATAAGAAATAATTTAATAAATAATATAAATTGGATATATATATCATATATATATATACGAATATCAATATATATATATATATATAATCGCTGTTAGAAATGCACATGGGTCATCTAGGTCAATGCACCAACGAAGAGCACCGACCTCAACTAGATCAGAGCTCAGGGGTTAGTCCCACAAAACAGAAGTGGTTTCCTTGATGGATAACCCTGACTCTGACTGGTACTTGACCTAAATACTACCACTGACATGTGGGTGACTGAACCATTGCGACGGGGGGAAAGTCTATTAGTTATTATGCCAATAAGATAATTAACTAATTTTTAAACACAAAAGGAGGAGGGGCCCGCCCTCCAATGTTAAAGTCAAAATCGACCTCTCGATCGCTCCATTTGGGCCCACTCTCCTTTGCATGATGATGGAAGAGACATTCATGCTTTTTCATTTAATATTAGCTGTGATTTAATTATGCTTCATACGAATTTATTCGATTTGCTTTAGAATTCGTGGAATCTATATTTTTTTCTTTTTAAGTATGCCAAATCCAATGGCATGGACATTGTATTAACTCTCATCATACATTGTATTAATTCAACAACCTTGAAAATGCACTTGGGCCATCGGTTAGTCAGCAGTCAGAACAATGAGCTGCAAATCTGCTACAAATAGGAAGGAGTAAATCGGCCCCGACTACTTTGGGAACAATGTTTGCTTTGGAATTATGGAAACATCATTTACTCACTTACGCATAAGATTTGAATCCAAATAAAGGTCTGCCATCACATATTCGTACCATAATATACTCCATTACAATAAAAAGCAACAAAAACATCATTGCAAAATTATACCCAAGGTCCATTAACCAATCAAATAGAAAATAAATATAATT